>KZ111256.1:61893-311510 GCA_002120335.1 Hypoxylon sp. EC38 | reverse complement strand
GGCAACGTGACGGAGCAGATCGCAAAGGTATGCGACGACCTTGCTGCGCACCCCATCCTCTCTACCGCGCCAGCCATAGACGCCGTCGGCTTCAGCCAGGGCGGCCAGTTCCTGCGAGGGTACATTGAGCGCTGCAACTTTCCGCCGGTGCGCAGCCTCGTCACGTTCGGGAGCCAGCACAACGGTATCGTAGACTACAAGGCATGTTCGGCAGCGGACTGGCTATGCAAAGGCGCGATGGCACTGCTACACGGAAACACGTGGAGCTCGTGGGTGCAGAGCCGGTTAGTTCCGGCGCAGTACTTCCGCGACCCCAAGGACCTGGGAAGCTACCTCGAGTACTCGAACTTCCTAGCCGACATCAATAACGAGCGGGAGATCAAGAATGAGACATATGCCAAGAACATCGCGAAGCTCGAAAACTTCATCATGTACATCTTCGAGAACGACACGACCGTTATCCCGAAGGAGACGGGCTGGTTCGAGGAGGTCAACGGCACGGAGATCACGCCGCTGAGGGCGCGAAAGCTGTACTCCGAGGACTGGATTGGCCTGAGGGCTCTTGATAGGAAGGGCGGGTTACACTTTAAGACCACCCCAGGCGAACACATGCAAATATCAGATGAAATATTGGAGGACACATTTAGTGAATTTTTCGGTCCTCTCAAGAAGGCCGCCGCGAAGGATGATGAGAGATCAGAGGAGCTGTAATCACTAGGCGTTTTCACAAATGTATAATTAGGGAATATGATCAGGCACAAGCGATATTGACATAGCGTTTTCTCAATCGAAATTTCTTGGCCAAAGCTTTCATGCCTATTCCCACCGTACGCCGTTGATTCGTTATTAAAGCCTATGCTAATAGACCCCAACTCCTGTTGTCACAAGTATACCTATACGACATGAGGATCCCTAGGCTTCTAAAGCCTTCTTAGCAGCCTTCTTCTGCTTCTTCAGTGCTGCTTTCCGCTCTGCAATCTCTTTGTCCAACTTCGTATCGTCACTCTCAGGTAACTTAGCGGTCTTAGTCTTCTTGACCTTCTTCGTCACTGGCTCGGTCTCTTCGGGTTGTCCCTCAAGCGACTTGCGCTTCTTCCCAATATTCGCCTTCTCGGCAGGGAGAATAGCCTTGGCCTCCTCCGAGTCATCGGCCACGACATCCTTATGGTCCAGCCACAGCTCATCAGTCAGCCAGATGGGAAGAGCAGCAGTCTCTGGGCCTTTAATGTAGATGCTCTTAACGTTCTTCCACTTTCCTGGTACGAACTTTTCCACCAGAGTCTTCGCCACAACATTGACGTTCTCCGCGATCTGCTCAGCAGTCCAGTTTGCGTTCCCGACACGAATTGCGGTGTTAACCGTAGGTGACAGGTTGACAAGCGCGGCACCAACGGCTCGCTCAATCTCGCCTGCTAGTTGGATAGGCGCACAAGCATTCGGGGTATCCGCATCCTTTGTGCGCTTTACTCTCTTCCCATCGCTCTTGGGTACACGAGCTTGTATCTCAACCGGAATAGGCCGTTTGGCTGTGGTCTTGTAGAAAGTCTTGCCGAGGATGGACGGTAATCTGTTTATTATACGTGTATCACCCAGGAACACATCGTGCTCAGCATAGAGCTTGCGCTGCGCCTCGTATGCCTTGAATTTCGCTTTCAGTTTAGAGACGTCAATGACTCTTGTGACTCGCTTGCGCCATTCGGCAGGGAACTCTTCAGAGGCAACCAAGTTCTTGTAGTGACGCTGGGGTTGGGCGGTAATGAGGCAGATTCGGACCTCAGGGTCGGTGTTCAGAGGGTGAGGAAGAGGAATTTTCCCTGGCTTGAGGCTTCGGGAATCGGCAATATGTCGCTTAGTGGTGAGGGTCAGCCAAACAGGCAGCTCATGAACACCTTCCTCGTCTTCAGGGTCGGCTAATAAGTCCTTCTTCTCCGCGTTGCTGGCTTTCTGCTTTGTGATTTTCTTCATGTGCGCCAACAAGGCTTTCGATGCTTTTAGAGTCTGGCGAAAAATTAGAATAAGGTGAGGTTGTATAGACTGAAAGGGAACAAACCTGTTCAGGGTCTACAAGAGAGACCGCCGTATCACTCCGTAGAGTGACTGTCTTGGAAAGGGCCATTGTGATAGCGACCAGCTTTTAACTTTGTAAGAATGAAGCTGTCCTTCACTTTGAAATCGCAAACTGCAAATCGCCAATCGATAAATTTTTTTGGTCCCTTCAGCGGAAAAGTGATGGGTGGGGCCCGCTAGTGGAGTTTTCTGAAGTGGTTCGTGCACATTGAAATGCTCTTTGCACTAGCAGATGTTTATCGATTAGATCCTTGCAATCAATTATCTATATTACCAGCCAATCATCGTTTAAGATTTGCAGACTCAATACCCTTTTTGGCTCACTGTCAACTCAAAAAAAAAATTATTGATCTATTAGGTAGACAGGTAGAATATCCTTTTCAAAATCCAACATAATCCAACATTCATATACTCTACTGTATTAGAAACAGTATGGATGCGAAACCTTCCTAAGTTTACTTTTCAATTAGCACCCTGGGTACTGGGGATATCAATATAGCATGAACCTGTTGGCTCTTTATTAGAAAAAGTACGCAATTTCTTACGGTTCGAGAACTGAGCTACTGGGTGTTAAACCCCCAGAGCGTATTGGCCGAGGTTGAAGCTGCACAATAAGGAGCATTCGGTTTAGTCCGTGGCTTGAAGTTACAATTTTGCCGGAAACGTATGGACATTGTGCAATTTGAATACAGCGGTACCTTAAGGAGTTATAGCTTACCTACACATTCGTTCCGCAGTAATGGATCGGTTATGCACTTGCGTGTAGGTGTGTGATTGGAATTGCCCACGCCTGTCTTCCACAATGGTCCGCTTTAGCAAACTATGATGATTTGCTACGGTTCGATCCATCAGATATATTTCGCCAGCAAAGACCCGATATGATAGATGCACGGTGAGAACTCGGATTGTTCCACAAAATGACGCGGGATCGACCCAGAGTGCTGGATCGTCTTGATTATCAGCGGTGATATCCGCAACCACATACGCAATCATTTTTCTCAGAAAGACAAGGGGATGTTTAAGTTCTACCCGTTGCTGCCATGGGTAATTGATATTCCTGTTAGTCCACGGTAGGCATGCAGAATGTACGGTAGTGAAGAGGAAGGTCGCTCAGACCTTCATTGTCGTCAGATTCCAGACGATCCTTCATAATGAAACAAACTCTGAGATCTGGGGTAGACGTTGTACGAATATTCGGCACGTTTAGAATGCAAGAGATTCGTTAGCACTCAACTTATTCCGGCATATTTCATATACGTAAGACACTAGAACTACATCGAGATGGGTGCTCAAATCCTCTTTTTTCTATTAAAAAATACTGGGTAGGTAGATTTCCTCGTTCCATTCCATTTGAGTGGTATCGGCTCACGGCATGTAGGATTCTGCTGCTTGAATCAAGACGAAACACCATCGATGACAAGGTAATGAAAGCCACTTGAATATTTTATAGTTCGTCACATTTATGTACGGCAAAGTAAATAAACGGAATATCCCGTCCATTTTGTACATACACTAACATGTAGTGCGTACCTATATGTAGGTAATTTGATCAGTTACGAACCAAGTTTCGTCACTAATAAGATGGCCTGAGCGTGCCGTTGAAACGTTGGCGTCCTGGCAGAGCTAAGCTCGCCAAGTTCCGTCGATCTGATGGTCAATTGATCGGCATTCGCCATCCAGTAAAAAGCCGGGAGTTTGGAACGGCATCACAATCTTCATACATCACAGTAGCTGTCACGCATCAAGGGAATTGCTATGACAATCTGTCAGTCACATTGACAGGTCGTTAGGGATGCGCGGCACAGGTGATGGGCGAAACACTCATACCCGTCCGAAACATCAGACGAGAACTTCTATCTAAGTACCTCCCTAGTATCGGAAGTTTGAGAAAATCAGGATTACTCACAAGAAAAGAAATACGGATAGCAATGCGCTGAAATTGATGTTCCTTCCAACAACGTGAACATAAATAGTATGTGTCCAGCACTGTCGGCTGCCCCAAAAGGTAACACAAGCGATAGGAATAGAGACAAAATTAACAAAGTATTCTCCATATGAGACTCGCGCCGCAACACCGCCGCAAAATGTTCCGCAGGCAAGCGGTTCTCGTCGCAGAAAGCTGACTACATGTCTTGGAGGATCTGTCGACTGACACCAACAACGCTACTTAATGACGCCAGATACAATATAACAGGTAGGTAGTACAAGGGTAGGAGCGGAGGATATCGTAGCCGAACTACACCAGAGCTTCGTCCGTAGAGTGCTGCGCTGTAACCTCATAGCCCTTGCTCGTAGAGTGGGTTGTGGTTACCTGCATATAGTAAAGTGCTTACTTGACAAAATCCCGAGTTCCAGTCGATGGACATCAGGATCGTGAGATTAATGAGATCGAAGTCGGATATGGGCCATGTTGGTGCCATCTACAGTAGACGACATGCGTTTGAATCCTTCCAGTTATTTTTTTATCCTGTCCGTAAGCATAGGTACCTACCTAAGGTATCTAACTTAACCCTAGCTGGTAGTTTTAAACCATTTTCTCTCTGCCGAGGCAGCGAGGTAGCTTTGGAATCGAGGACCTGGTCGACAAGGGTACAAGATGCTTGTTCCAGAAGTACAATATCGCTTGCGCATTAAGTCCGTCCCCTCGCAGACGGCAATAATTTCGTTAGTATCAGACCATTGCCCACACCTTTAGAAGGTTAGCAGTGTACTATTCAGGTCCCTGCGATAATAAGCGTGAAGTCCGTCTTGTGATCTCGGTCCAATAGCTATCGTACGCATCTATCCTTGTGGGCTAGAAAAATCTAGCGAACGAGCCGCCCCTTCTGAGAATACACTCGACCGGTACTAGAACATATCGGTGACGTTAAGCTTCGTCAATCCCACCCTAATCCTGAAAGGATGGGCCTGTTCATCAAATAAGACGAACTCTGGTCACAGACGGGACGAACGATCAAGGCCATTCCGGTTACTCAAGTGAGGAAAGCCTATTGCGAACAGCCCACATTTGCTAGGTAATTTATTTACAGTATTACAACAATACAGTCGCTATACCATTCTCTACAGGAACCAGATCAAGTATTTACTAATTAACTTGTCAACCTGGAATTATGTGGCAGATGTATGGCTGCAGTGCGACCCTAAGCTTGCTAGTCTAGTGGATCTTGGCGGTCAAGTTCATTGGTCTCTATCACTAGAAGTTGAGCTTGTCGAGACTGGAGGGTGCAAGGGCGGTCTTCTAAGATGCGCCATCTGTGCCTCTTCCGCCTTTTCCCACCGTGAGAGTACAACGCTGGTCTCGTAGGAATATGCACGTGTAAGCGGGGAAGTTGGCCGCGTAACAAGGGCACGTTACAAGAGAGGAGATTGCCAGTGCCGGGATATCCATGCTAGCTTCGCCAGATGAATTTTGTATGGGAAAGTTCACGGAAACTCGACCATCTCAAGAATAGTACTATACAAGTACCTAGAGCCTGGACACTGAAGAAAAAAGTAGCTTCATCAGATGACCTGTGCAACCCCCGTTTCCTTCACCTTGCGAGGGTGGATGTACAAATAGGAGATTCTTTGCGAGCTTCTACATTAGATCTCGTTATTATATGTTATTCGATTGCAACCCGCTTCGGCCCCGCCGTCTATATACTAATCTTAAACCTCATCCGTAAAGTAGGTGAGAGCCCTTGTCGATTTAGGTGTGCCTGGTCGTGTCGGTGACGACAGGATCCTATCTTATTATAGGATTCGCCTGTTTGTGTGAACCAGACTTTCGGAGGAGTGTGTGAGCAAAGCCATCCATCCCCCCCCCCCCCCCCCCCACCTTGCCGTTACGGCCGGCTGCCACCTCTTTATCGTGAGTAATATATGTGGTCGATGCCTTGCGCTTTTGAACGGTAGAAACTTGGATGTGTGGGTGACCACGGGTCAACACCACCATGGAGTCGTTGTGGGTGCTCTCCCATCAAAATTCCTCCGAGCGCCTTTTTCGAGCTTCCGAAACACTGACTTGGATGATCGAAAGGTCTATCACAACCGACTGTATTACCCTCAGCAATACAATTGCTAAAGCTAGCACCGTACTCAATGGCTTCGTCCGCGATGTCCGGGAGGCCCGATCCGATGTAGACGGCGTTTCGCGCGAGTTGCACTCGCTACAAAGTGTCCTAGATCTCTTAAAGGAGGATGCTGGCCTATTCCCTCCGGAGCTCGCGGAACGTATTCCTGCCGTCATCGAGCATTGCTCTAATGTCGTAAATAAATTGGACGCCAGTATATCCGCTCTTAGCAGCAGCGAACTACCAAAACAAGATAAGAGATCGCAATGGCTAGCGACAAGGAAAGATATCGCGGCGTTTAGAAGCTCTCTAGAGGCGCATAAAGCTGTTCTCGGTCTTGCGCTAGATTTGGTTGGAGCGTATGTACGACGTGGCCTGTGAACAAGTAGTTGGCTAACGATGGGCAACAGCACCACAATCCGAGACGTTACTTCAGAGGTAGAACCCAACAAGCGAAATACGATCCAGAGACACCAGAATAGCGCCGACGTTTTGGAAGATGTCTCAAGAGTTCTAGTCGAGATGAGCCAGTTGCGGATGCGATTGCCCGGAGAGTTTGAAAAGAAAGAAAACGAGTTCTGCCTATATGATTACATGGCTTGCCTGAAGTTATATGCCGAGAAGGTCGTCAGCTGCAAGGAGGGCGAGCACGAAGCTGAGCGAAACATAGAAGAAGTAAATCGAAGCACGGATGAGGGTGCTTTCTTAGGAGGGAATCAGCTGTTCGGGGCTTACATTGGTGACAAACCAGACAGCGCAATCGACGTCACGGTTGAGCCCGCATTCAAGAACCTTCACGATACCCTGGTATTGCCCGAAGAGGAGAAAATCCCGACTATCGAGGAGTTGATGGCCAGCTTTGTGGGTATTCCTAGCCGGGCACCCACTCCACCTCCGAAGGATATAAAGAGACTCGAGCTTGCTCGAAGCCATATGGTGTCTCCGTTCGAGGGCTTGCCGGATTCTCCAACGAATCCCTACGGCGTTATGACAGAGATCAGTTCGAAAGGCCGGCCGACCGAATCGCTACCTCCGGTGACGAAGAATAAAGGCTTCGGTAAAATTTTCGCGCCCATTAAACATGCAATTTCAGAGGGCCGACCCCAGACACGATCAACGACTTCGACGGCTACTACGGACATACAGCCCGCGACCCCAATCATTCAGGCCAGCCTAGTGAGAAGAGGTAGCCACAGGTTATCAGTGTCTTTCAAGAAACTGCCAATGTGGAGCTCGGAACTGATTGTAGATGAGTCCGAGGGTCCAAACTCGAACACAGTCTTCGGAGTCTCACTTCAGAAGAGTATGCAAGTAGCTAAAGGAACCTCGAAAACTCATCATGCAGGAAACGGCGGGTCGTCGCGACGAGACTTCCCCTTATGTATGCAGAAGTGTTGTTTCTTCCTGAAGAACGAAGGAGTCGAAGCACCGGATATCTTCGCCGAGCCTGGTGATAGCTACCGGGTCCAGAAGCTGAAAGATATTTTCAGTAGCCCTCCGACTTACGGTGAAGATATCAATTGGAATAATTTCGGAGTATATGATGCCGCGGACCTTATCCTGCTCTTCCTCTCACAGCTCCCGAAACCCCTGATCCCAGAAGCTGCTGCCAAGCGATGGATTTCCCTTTCGAGGCAGGCTACACTTAGTGGCTCCCATGGAACCAGACTTGATCAGTGTATTGATTTCTGGGAAGAGGCTCTTGGCTGTCTCCGAGGGCCGAGTCGCACTTTGTTCAAGTTATTGCTCAATCTCTGGGCCGATGTTGCACAGGCGGCAGAAAAGAACGACATGACGGCGGAACGGTTAGCCGGCGTCGTTATCAAGCCCCTCATGCACAACCCATCTGGGAAGTACGAGACGGACTACATGCTGTCTCTAGCTTTTCTCATTCGAAGGAGAGCGGAATATACCGATATGCTGAAGAAAGATCAAGCAGATGTTAGGCGGATAAGCAGAGCAGCCTGGTGAAGAAGCGAGAGATAAGGCAATCGATTAAAACCCGCTATCAGCATCCAGTGATTTTCGACTTAAGACTCACGGCCTTCATAGCGTCCTATTACGCTTCGCTTACGATTCATATACTCGACCTTGAATATTTCGCATAGGAAGATACCCGGCGCATTTCTTATAAAACGGCGCCTTGACTTATTTTTTTTCAAATTCGAAGCATGGGTAGTTTGGAGGAGTTAGTCAATTACATAATTATGAAGAAACTTTACAAGATCTTGACCGAGGTGGTGGATAGGCGGTGGGGGCGCGCCTTGATTAGGAGCGAAGAGGTTGGGACGATGCAACAATGAGACGCATGACGCCCATAGCACATCCACCTTGGCGAAGGGTTTTGTCTTAATGTGTAACAGCGTCATAGGTTTGCTGGATTTCAAACATGTTTGTCGATGATACCAAGCGAGTTATGCAACATTCTTTTTTTTATATATAGTTTCTATGTGGTGCTGTTGTTCATGACAGTAGCGTAGCATAATGTTGGAATTCCAGCAGTAAAATACACATCCAATATCTTATTAATCTTGGTCCCAGTGTCAATATAATAAAGTAGGAGTTTTGCTAATGATTAAAATTTTATATTCATTGACTTGTATTGTCATTAACTATATGTATGGTAGTAAGTCTATGTAGGATGCAGATAATGTATATGAAATACCTAGTCATCGAATGAATGGCATTGTTGTCACCTTGTGTAAGCAAGACATAAGGCACGAAGACGTCATTCGTTGAAGAATTTGATGAAGAGCCGATATGGTATAGCACTTATACATGCACAAAATATATGTATGTATATAATTATTGTGTACGCCGTACCCTTGTTCAATGTTCAATTCAATGCTATACAGATATGCACGTGGATCCCTTATTTCTACCTAAGTACATACTGTATGTAGGCTCTGGGTTCACCGGAATCTTGGTACACAAACCCACTAAAGAGGCTATGAATTATGGAGGTTGGTTTGAGGTAGCTAGCTGCATACATTGGGTACCCTTGTAGGCCTTGACGGCTAAAAACGCGCCTGCAGCAAGTCAAATTCTATACCGTAGATGAAGCAACCGCGACTTGCGTTGGTTTAGATGATGAGGAGAAACCGCGTCGAAGGAGTGGGGCTCACATGCCGAAATTCTTAAAGAGCATAGACAAAGCCCGGTACCCAGCCACAGCCCCTCCTCACACTACGTCTGGGTCTACCATTATCAGACCAAAGTGACCCGACCACTTTTCAGACCTCGAATAGAAAAAAAAAGAGAGAAAAAAAAATGCAATTGTAAACTTGCATTTCTTTATTTATCCTATAAAGATTTATTTCTCCAACTCAATTCGTCGGCGCACACAGGGAACAGCAAACTTACAACAGCTCGGACACGGAGCCGAATTGTGTAAGTGGATTTGAGTGGAGAGGAGGGAAAATCCAGCTAAAAAAAGAGCGTGTACCGAACGCGCACCGCGAACCCAGGTCCCGATTAAAGACGCGCAGAGAGCCCACACCTTTTTGTCAGGGCGTAACCGTGATACGACCACTTTTTCCAAATCTCTCAATCTTTTTCTCAATCCCTCTCCTTAAACTTCACGTCACTCTCTCTCTATTACTCCAACTTGGCATATTTCTATTCTGATATGCATCTTGACCTTCTATCATGACGTCTTCACCCGTCAAGAACATGGATGGACCTACAGCAGAGGAGCCCTCGCTGCCCCCTGCATCTTCCTCTTCATCAAGCATTCGTGGTATGAAGCGTCCTGCACCATCTTTACTTCCACCATTCGAACCTCTTTCATCCTCGCCGGGTTTTCCACGGCCATTGAAGAAGCAAGCTCGCGATGGGCTCCTCGGGTCGAGTGCGTTCCATAAATATCCCACCCCGGTTCCAACTTCCAGCACCGGTATCCTCTCGTCGTCTCCCCCACGCGTTCAGTCTTCTAGACCAGGACTTGAACGTTCACAATCATCTGTATCGGAACGAGCACCATTGTCCGCGGTCCCTTCAGTCGAACTCAACGAGAATGGTGAGATGCTGCTGATGGGCAGGTCAAGCAGCTCATCTCATTATGTCTTGTCCACCAACCACCTTGTTTCCCGCGTCCACGTTAAGGCTCGATATATCCCGGCCATAGAACCGCTCGAACCGAACAGGGTAGAAATTATTTGTAACGGTTGGAACGGAATTAAGCTTCATTGCCAGGGACGGACGTGGGAATTGGCAAAGGGTGATACCTTCACGTCCGAAACCGAGACCGAGATCATGATAGATGTGCAGGATGCGAGAGTCATGGTTCAATGGCCTAAGAGGGATCGTCACGAATCCATTGCAAACCTCTCAGACTCATCATGGGATGATTCACCGCGCTCCAGACCTCGTCATAACGGCCCAGCATCAGACTTTCTGCAGTCGAGTCCCCTTCGGCGACAGACTCGTATTAAGTCCCCCGAATCCCCATCTCCAGTACACAAGTCTTCTAGCAGTCTAAACTCGCTGCTGGCCAACGACATGAGCGAGCCAGTTCAGATTTATGAGGACGCGAGTGGTGATGAGAGAGAGTCTGCACCTGCTGTGGACGTATCATTCGCACAGACCGAGGTGGCGATCAGCTTCTCCAGTAACCTCAGTAATCCCGATGACAATGACTTTGATGAGGAGAACGATCCTATTATGCACTCGTTCGGACCTTTCGGTGCCAACCTCTCGAATCGACTGGCAGCGGTCACAGCGAAATCTCCAAAGAGACCGTCTCGTGGACTATCAGGGGATACGACAGCTAAGCCATCGGCGGAGCCGGAGGAGAAACCTATTAGCCGTATCAATGTAGATGCTGTTAGAAATCATGTCATTAACCAATTAGCGTTTTCCCGCCTTTCATCTAACCCCTTATCCGCCATTTTGAGCAATCTACCGGCTGAAGAGAAGAAGGATTTGACCAAGTCTGAACTGAGCAGTATCATCGGATCGACATCTTGCATTGGGGTCATCGCTCGTCAAGGAAAGGATGCGGCTGGTAAGCCACTCGAGAGCGAGTATTACTATATCCCGGAACATGATGACGATGAGTCGCGGCGGGTTGCCGTAACGGACGGCTTGCGAAAGCCGAGCTTGAGAGCCTGCAGAAAGCAACACAAGGTATTTTGCCTAGAACTCACATATATGAAAGTTGGGATATTAATCATGATTAGCAATATTACTGGAAGCGACCAAAGACTCCGTAGAACTAAGAGCAGCCGGCTACCTAGATGCGTATTCAGTTTCTGGAATTCATTCTCGGGTTCCTGCGGAGCGGGGTTATCTTTCTCATTGATGATGACTCTCCACGCTTTTCACTATAATTCGCCTGTATTGTTGGCAACGACATCCATTCTCGCTGGTCTTTGCATAGCCGGAGGCGTTGGGCTATTCTTTGCTATGATTTTCAATTTTGGAGTTCAGGGTGTTTCGATGATATCCCGCTGCATCATCTCGAGGTGGCATGTGAGGTAACGGAACTGCGGGCAAGAGGACGTGATAGTGAGCTACAGCACGTTATTTGTTCGGCAACATGAGCAGCATGAAGCATTGAGGAGAGGGTTGAGGGTTGAGATTGTACAAAATTGTAGATGCCGGCTTCCCTACATAAAAGAATGATGAAAAAATCCACGCCTCACGAATAGATTTGTCCAGGATCATTAGTCTTTTGATGGCAACCGGAGTTATGTGTGGTTTGGTGTGGTTCAAAATGCATTGGAAATGATGTAAAGTTCATGACTATGACGATAGGCTTGGTGGCACTCACGGCATCGTTGCCACACTGATAAGGGTCTTATCGGCTTGGAGCTACCCCGCATAGTTGCCATCCATCCCCCATTTTATGCAGCTCATCTCGCCGATGCTTCGTTGAGGCTGGTTCTCCGATATCATAACTGGTGATCGGCACTGCATGTCGTATGCTTTATAGTGATCTAGACTATTCGCCGTTAGAACGAACCTTCCAGGTCAAGTGAATACAGGTGTTACAGCCTGTAGCGAATTCTTTTATAAGGACCCTAAGGACCCTGATGTTTCATGGATTCCTCATATTCCTACCATATCAACTGAACACCAAAATTAAAACAATTCCATATAACACTACACACTATAATACTTGATACTACATTACCTTTTACGATGTCATCAGTATCAAATAACCCGTACCGAATTGACATCCCCGACTTGTCCGCCACAGTCTCGTCGGGTCCCACGAGCCCCCAGCACGAAAAGGATGCTGCGCGTGCTATGAGCCGCACCAACAGCTGGAAGCCGTCGCCACTTGATCGCAGACATAGCGTAAGTGTATACCCATTTCTGTATAGCGTGAAATAAGCCTCTCCAGTCCCTACCATTTTCCGCACTTCTGTGAAATATTACAATGAAGAAAATGAAATACTAGATTTAATGTATGAGAGTTTCTAACTCTATAAACAGTACCATCAAGAAGACCAAAAACACATACAACAAATAAGCGCCGTGCAGGGCATCAAAGAATGCCCCGGGTTCAGCGAGCGCAAGTAAACAACTCCACTCAACAATCACTGCTACTAAATTGGCTTCGGAATTGGAGCTCATAAATGAGCTTCTTGATGACTGAACGATTCGGACATGCGGAAATGCTTTCAATCGGGAACTACCTGGCTTTACCGTAAATTGGGGCAGCGGGACGTGCGAGCACATTTACTATAGTAAAAGGCACGTCCCGGCGCGGTTGGCGGCGTTCTCGGAGTTCTGCCGTGGATTTGCATTAAAAGGGGCAAAGCAAATTGGTCTTGTGATCAGTTCAATGAGCTAGCGAGTTGGCAAGCAAACAAGCAAGGCGGGCTCTACATATGTACACACGGAGCCGAATGTACCATGGACGAAATAAGAGGAGTAATTGATGTTGTACATGTATTTTAAAAGAATCTAAGTGCTGAACCTCTGAAACGTGTGGGAAGATATACCCCTCATACAGTGTGCCGCACTTGCCACTTTTTAGTACCTGCCTCCATCTGGGTTTAAGAAGGGAGCAGTACACCACCAACTTACATGTTCCCCCTAGGGAGATTGTATGACAATACCTATTAGGTACCTATTATATACACATATGCGTAATTATGTGATTTGTGAAAGCTGTCTGGTGGAACACATCCCTCACTTCACTACCTCTTAGTTTGAAAGTAGGTAATAGAAATACTAACTCGACCTAGGTCATCTGATTATCTCTTAACATCCATATGGTCTTCGCGACTAGCCTACGTAATTAAGCCGATTTCCACTATTAAGCTACGGAATTCCCGTTTTTCTGAGTTCACAAGCCGAGGCATCTCAAGCCACAGCGATTAGGCCGATATATTCACGTCCGAATGACATTGAACTTATGTTTACCTAGAACCAATCGGCAATACTTGCAAATTGAAGAGGGGGATATCTAGACCTCGAGAACTCCAACCAAACTATACATAACGGAGAAGGGGGAATGATGCTAACCGAACTACTGTACACCAGAACAGAGTTGCAACGATTGAAGGTTGATGCCCCGAGGCATCCCCAAAGTCCCAAATCCGGTTACAAGAAAAATGAACCGTGCCTACCATGATAATGCTATACGAACAGTAAAAGCTCCCAAATCGCGTCATTCATCCCGTGGTCGGGCGTCTCGCGACACAACGTGAGTATCCACCTAAATAGATATCAAAATCCAGTTGGTCCACGACCATCAGTCCCACCGGTTATGAAGTACTCGCTCACAACACCAAGCGCGTAAGAGATCCCGGCGACCCAAGCGCCACCGATCAGCATTCGTTTTCCAAGACTCTTCTTTCGAGTCTTTTGTGCTTCTTCGTGGCTCGGTGACTTAGGGCCGCTGAACACAGGCTCCTCCCTTCTAACGTCGATGTTGGAGCGGAAGGGAGGCGCTTGGGTCTCCTCGACTGGCGGTATATCGTAGTTGACGAACCCCGTTGGCGAAACAAACGCTGCTGCACTTGGTAGCGATGCCGGCTTTCCCATCATATCGATAGGGTTAACTGGTGCTGCAGCATCTTGATTTGCTGACTTGCCAGGTCGCACTTGGCGGAAGACTAAGACGTCTCCACCACCAGACACGATCTCGAAGCCTTCGGCTTGTAAAGGTGCAAAGTGCGGGAAGAATTTAGCCGGGTTTGATAGACGAAGTAACGCCTCGGCGGGTGTCAATGGAGTTGCGTGGTCAGGTACAATCGAGGAGGTCTCGGCAATGTTTATCTTTTGCATGGTTGGATCATAGGCAAGGATCTTGTACACCATCGGCTCAGCTGTTTGGTTTGGTTCGATTTTGGAATCCGATTCGGACGATAGAATCGGTGGCCTTCCGTCGATCTCAGGGTCCCTATAATGCAGCGACTCAAATTGATGGATAGTTCGAATAGCATCTTTCGTTGACGAAGATTCCGGATCTGCGTCCTCCGCCCCCACGCCGTATGACTTGCTGAAGGTTGGAGAGGTCTTGTCCCCCTGGCATTCTTTAGTGTACGACGTCTCCAGGCCCTGGGGTTCTTTAGAGTATGGGTCAACTTCGGCCTGCGTATTAGAATGATGATTGAATGTGTTTTTAGCATACCCTGTCTCTCTCCGGTTGAGGGCCGGTTCTAGCCGCGAATCAGTCTGCTGCCCATCCATGTCGGGTTGCGATTCGATAAAATCCATGGACTTGGAAAGTTGATCCGCGTATTGCTTCTCAGCTGCCTGAATATGTGCAGTTTGTTCGGAACTTATCGGTTCCGATCCTACCCCTGGCTCTAGGCTCGAATGTGAAGATCGAGGGCCCCACGATCCGGAGAAGTCTTCTGGGAAATCGCGAACGTAGTTACCAGTCAATTTGCGTTGACTTTGCTCATCCTGGGTTCTCATGCGTGACTTCTTAACGTTAGAGCTGGCTTCTAGATCCGCCGCATCGGATGCTTCATTGTGGCTGGTCATTGATCGTTCGAGGTTTTCCCGAGATTCGGCCGGTATGATTGAATAACTCCGCAGTGACCAGGGACGGCGTGTCGCCGAATTTGGATTTCTAGTAGATGATACATCGCCTAGGTCTAATTTTTGAAGTCTATCCGCGATACTAGGTCTTGGGTCCCCGGTAGAGCTTAATACTCCATCTTTCGCGTCAAACTCTCTGAGGCTTTCCGCGACGATGTCTCGTTCAAGAGTATCCTGACCATCGAGCTCTCGGTACTTGAATGCTCTATACTTCTCTAGGTCTCCATATTCCTGAAAGGGTTGTTCCTCAACGAAGGAATCATGGAAGTCAGTTGTGTTGTACTTTTTCAGGTCTTCATACGCAGGCGTCGTATCGTCGATAGGCTTGCCACCTTCATCGTCATAATGCTTATATTTGTCAAGGTCATCATATTTTGGGGAGGAATTGTCCAACTTCGTGTCTTCTTGATACTTATACGCCCCGTACTGCCCTAGGTCGTCATATTGTGCGGTCTGCTTTTCACTCTTCGTGTTTTCATTATGCATGTAGGGACTATACTCATGCAATTCTGCACGATCTGGAGATACTTCCGCGCTGGCATCCTCGGCCTCCTTGGCTCCGTATGTCTTGTACTTATGCAAATCTTCATACGTCTTGGTTGGCTCCGAGGCTCGTTCGTCGAGTTCGCTATTTTGATATGCTTGATATCTATCAAAGTCATCATACTGCTCGGCTGTTTCCTCGGGTGGGAGATGGTTGAGGGCGTACTCTTCGCTCTGTAAGATGGGATGTCGAGGAGACTCCGCATTGTCTCCCACGACCGACGTTCCATCGTGACTGACACCATCAACGTCATGTGATGGTACCTGATCAATATCGACTTGGTCATATTCCTTGAGTTCTGCAGGAGGAGGCGGGCCATCAGAGTGAATAGGACCAGAATTTCCTTCACTCCCAGAAGGGTTGGGTGTGGTAAACTGAGCCCTGTACGCCCTGAACGAGTCTGAAGGCGGGGGGGTCATATCTTCTGTTGAACCATAAGTTCTCCGTGGAACCTTACGGTTTGTGATAGGATCGATTATATAATTTTCCGAAGACAACGCGCTCTCAGCCTGTTCGGATTTCTTATCTGATTTGCCTCCAACGCTTGCTGACTCGGTTGGATGTGCATTAGATTCTTCCCGCGCCTTGTCTTTGGAGGTGTGCTCGGTCCAATGGTCCATTGCCGCATTCAACCGTGATCTCCACGTATTATAATCACGCGGGGACGGTGAATGATTACCGTAACTACTCATCCAATAAATAGATCCAACACGGGCCCATGATGCTTTCATTCGCCGATCCTCATTGTCAGGAGTAACCCGAGCATGTTGCCGACGACCGTTAGGCTCGTCGTAATTGACGAACCGTGTACCACACCTCACCTGAGCTGGATTCCAATACCTGCGAAACATGTGCTTCAGAACGGCTTTCGGATGTCCATCGAAAGAACCCTGGTCCCACGACAGCTTTCTATTCAGGGCCTCGGCATATTTGTGCTTGAGCATGCGATGGCGATGTCGGAGTTCTCGCTGAAATTCAGGATCGAAGTAGGAAGACCACATGCCAAAGCGAAATGTACGGATTTGATGACGATGGCCCAGCTTCAACAAAGAAGTGCTGGTAGGCCGCAAAACGCTCGAAGCCATGGTCGCAGCTTGGAGAGACCTAGCTCTAGGTGTGGGTTGACAGATAGCGTGCGTCAACATACTGATCGGATTGTATTCAACGGGTGCATCCTATACTAAGTATCTTTTACCGAAGCAAGCTCGTCAGTTACAAATTCGCCATATACTGAGACGAGGGTGAATGCTTGACGGACTCCGCCACCGTTCAAGAGTTGATGTAATAAGGCAGTTACCACTATGGTAGGACGACACTTACACGAAAGCGCGAGGTTGGACCATGGAGACAACTGAGAAGTCATCTACTGATGGAAGAAGAAGATGAAGTCTTATTACGTACTGATCTACCTATCTTGACCGAGGCAGTTTGATATCTAGGGGGGAAGGATGAGGAGTTAAGATGCTAGACCCCAAAGCGGGGAGCTTCGGAAGCGGATTGAGGCGGGAGCGTTCGCCGTTCGGCTTGGCCTCTTAAAAGGAGCAGCTTAGGTACATGTATGTAGCACAGTGCTTTCTTCGTCAAGCCGTACATGTATGTCTTATGTACCCATGGATGTCTTATCTAGAAGTACCTTCATTATGCAGTCAAGCGCAAGCTATACTTTAAGAGCACGTAATACGTACATAATCGGAGTTTGAGGAGAGAGGCAAAGAGGGAAATGCGGAGAAAAGCGCTAAAGAGAAGCTTCAACTTTGTACAAAGGGGCTGTGCCATCCATACTGTATCACTTATAGTGGAGTTAGAAACGTGGAGCTAGAAGATATTCGCGGGGTAGGGGGGTTGCTACCGTAGCTGCTGTACCCGACATACTTACCCCTGTTGTAATCAACCTACGGTCGAAGCTCGAGCTTCCATGGTCGGGCCTACGGGTACAAGGTAGCCTACGCGTGCTTCGTGCATTACCTGATGGAGTATACCAAGGAAATCATTAGCCAATATCCATACTCGTTTTTTTTTCGCATGTAGTCTATTGCCGGCGCTCAAGTTATAAGCAAGCAGATATCTTGGTATTTTATTTCCAAGAGCATTAAAAGGCAAGTAAATTTAGTTCGTCAGTTTGTGTCTCGCAGCCCGTGTTCTACAGAGTTCAGATTACGAGAATGCTGACCTAGGTACATCCTGGGAAGACTCGGCTTAATCCGGAACATGGAATTTAGCTCATAAGCAGTGCAGGTACGTACCTAGGCGCCTATGACTGTGTCGGTGATAAGGCGACGTCACTCATAATTAACCCCACCGTGGGGTCAAAATATTCTAACAAAGAATTACGACGGTTCGTGAGACGCGTTCATCGTTTTATACATACGAATCGCTATTCATTAGGTGCCTTATATTATACCAGATTAACTAGCCCTAACTCCTCTTTCTCTGAAGAGACATCTCGCGCGAGGTAGCAATAGCGACGCGGCTAACGAGACATCTTTGCATGGTGTAAAAAAAAAAAAAAAAAAAAAAAAAAAACCAAACGACTACGCTCGCTGCCATGAGTCGTAAGCCGGCGAAGTCGCGTGCCACCAGCGGCAAGGCATTCGCTGGAAGTTCCAGTTCCAGTTCCTTCAGCGCTTTCTCGCCTGCCTCTAGAGGCACCGATCTCTCCTACTTAGCCGAACCGCCTGATCTCTCCTCCGTCTCTGATGCCAATGTCGTTGTATCACTCAAGAACTTGCAGAAGAAAGATGCCACAACCAAGGCAAAGGCTCTAGAGGAACTAGTGGCCTATGTCCAAGCTCATCCGTACGAACAAGATGGGGGCGCAGAGGAACCTATCCTAGAAGCTTGGGTGCGTGTAAACCACGCAAATTAGTATACTGCCGTGCTTAGTTAGTAATGTCTATGATAGGACCAATTATACCCTCGCATCTCGATAGACAATTCCCGTCGTGTTCGCGAACTTTCCCACATCTTACAATTCGAGTTAATGAAGTCCGCCCGCAAGCGTACAGAAAAACATGTGCCCAAGATTGTCGGTTCCTGGCTTGCAGGCACATTCGACAAGGACAAGGCTGTGTCTCGCGCAGCCATTGAAGGGCTCTCTTCCTTCCTCACGACTCCTGAAAAGGTGGTCCAATTCTGGAAACGATGTCAGGCACAAATCCTAGAGTATGCGTCAAATGCGATAAAGGAAACCGCCGAAACACTCAGCGACGAGCGAACTACTAACGCGGATGATGCTGAAGCCAAGTACCACCGAGTCCTAGGCAGTAGCCTTGCGCTAGTCCTAAATCTTCTACAAAAACTCGACCTTCAGAATCTTGAGAAGTTCCAGGATAATTACGACCAATTCTTTGAACAGGATAAAGTCTGGGCGAGTGTAACTGTTAATGATTCCGTTGTCAGACGCCTGTCATGCCAACTTTTGTCTGTATGTCTAGAGAAGCGTCCTAGCAGGATCGGAGCAGACCTCGCCCGGCTCAGCAAGACTTTCGTTGCCGAGGGCTTAAAGTGCAATCAGACTGGCTCTGCAGCAGACTACGTAAACGCATTAACTGAACTGACGGCGAGACACCCAACTGTTTGGACGTCTGAATATCGCGGAAAGAAGTCACTAGCATCAAGGCTGAAAGGATTTTTAGAGAAAGGCTCTCAAAGTGGAACATCAAGATTCTGGCTTTTACTCAACCAATTGTTGGACGTTGTACCCACGTCCGTACTTCCAAAGGACCTAGACGGTGCCTTGGAATTCTTGAAATCTATGAGGTTAGGACTGACCAGGAGGGAAGAGCCCCGTAATAATGCAATCGATGGTTGGTCGACATACCTCAATACAGCCAGGCGTTTTGTCCAAATGTTGGGGTCGGGCGAGGATCGAGTCAAGCTAGTCCAGGAAAATATATTCCCAATCACGGCACATTATCTGTACCCAGTCCCTGAGACATCAACGTGGGCTTCTGGAAGCCAACAGCAGATTCTTATTAGGGCATATACGTCGACAGCGACCTCATCATTTGATGACGTCGTAGACGCAACACGGTTAGAATGGAGTCAGTGGAAAGAAGACTTCAAAAATCGTATCCTCAGTTCGTTACCTGAGGCATCAAAGGAGCACGAAAAATCTCAGAAGTCTGTAGCTGATGAGGGATATAGATGGTTCACTTTGATAGGCTTAATTTCTAACGCTCATGAGAGGACTCTTGGAAGTGATCGTCCGATACCGAACATACCGGCCAAATATGCCTTGGATCTACTCCAAGATATCTTGAAACTGCTCGAAACGAGGCACTGGAAGCCGTTTGGAGCAGCCGCAACCGTGGAATCAGCTTTTAAACAGTCTCCACGGCTTTTCAGAGAATCTTCCGATGAGATAAAGAAAATACTTGACTATCTAAATGACCTATTATCGAGGAATGGGCTTGAATTACTTCAATCGCCCGCCGCAACCCATATCTTCTCTAGCATTAACTTACTTGGTCAGATCCCTGAACAAAAACAGGAATATGAGAAGATCTGGAATGCGAACGTTACAGCTCTTCTAGAGCACATTGAAAGCCCCGGGGCTTTGGCAGTGCTCACCACACTTATCTCAACTGAACGTGCTGGCGCCCTCGCGAAACAGGTCCAGGGACTTCAAGGAGAATTGGTAAAACGGTGCCTGATGTGTACTCTTAGCACAACGGACCCGCGATGGGACCTTTTCGATGCTGTTTTTACGTTTAATACATTAACGGATGCTGCTGCGAGGCAACTTGTCAAAGAACTTGGGAGCCGCATTACAAATGCTTCAGGTCAACCCAATCAGGGCGTGATCAAGGGGTTACGCCTCATAGCCGAAAAGACCCCAGATCTCTTACTTCAGGATGAGGTGACGCATATGAGTCTGATGACCAACTTATTAAGTGTGTCTGAACGGTTTAATGCTACATCTGATATAGCTACATTAAAAGGATTAATGGACAATCCTTCGGCCAGTAGTTCTCGGTTACCTGCGTTAGTACGGCAAAGTATTTCTACCGCTGATCCAAACTCCCTCGCGTAAGTTCCCCATCAACCTTGAATTATGACGTTATTAATCATTTTCTAGCGTCAATACTCTTGTTCAACAAGTTATGCAGGCCTCTACTGGTGGTATATACCAGAACGACCAACTCGAAAATTTGATACCAGATACGAATGTATGGAGAGAAGAATTGGCTGTTTTCCTTTGGGACGTGCCGAACCAATCACTCGCCCTCACAAGCCCCATTGGTGGTGCCTACTTTCTCCCCGAATCGTCATCGGCTCCAACGAGTACATCTATAAGGAGAGATAGGGACGGCTGTTCAATTCCCGGGCGCATGGCAATGTACACAAGCAAGCTGCTTTCCACAGGCTTTCAGCTTGATACCGTGCCACTTCTAAAACGGGTGGAGATAGTCATGTACTTGAGCCTGACTGCAGAACTAGTTACGGACCAGCTAACAGTCATGGATGAGAATAAAATATGGAGTTCACTTTCCTTTGAAGCTGCTCTATCAGATGCCGAAGACTTAGTCTCGTCTGCGCGAAAGATCGTCGTTGGAATGGCAGAGAATGCAGACGGTTGGAGAGATGCTTCAGGCACGGAAAGTTCACGATTAATGCACGAACTTGTTCGAAGATATATCGACGAGGCAAAGTTCTTAACACCGATGGGCCTATACTGTGCACGGGCCCTGAGCGCGCTTATTCAGGCATTGACAGAAAATCATGGCTTCCCATCTAGTGGAGAGCAATGGTTAGCGGAATTGGACATCCTAAAGAGCACTCCTTCGACGGTCTTCCCTGGTGTCGCGATTCTCAGTGGCCTTGGAGAATCAGTATCTGCGTCAAGGACAGTCAGCAACTTCTGTAACCGCTTAGTCAGTGATATTGCGGGGGCCAACCTCGGCCAGGAGAAAAGCCTTATCGGCCTTGTACTTCTCGACTCCTGTGTGCAGGTATATGATACCGGCGAGTTACCAGTTGCGAATAATCGACTAGTTTTTGCGGTCAGGCAAATTACATCATGGCTGGAAAGCCCCGAAGACGTTGACTATCGCTTTGCAACGGAGACCTGTCGTTGCCTCCAGCGCCTCCTACCATGCATTAAGGATGTATACGGACCTTATTGGGAGAAAGGCATGGATTTCTGCATATACCTCTGGACGAAACCTACCACTGATCCACTCGATCGTCGGTTACCTGAGCTCCATGCTTCTCTCCGTTTGTTTTTGACGTTACAATCATTGGAAGATCCCAACGATGATCTCCTTGATGCACTACAATCTTCTGCAGAGAAGAGATCAGCTGCGCTCATTGAGCTTCTAAAGCTTCCTAGGGAGAAAGATACACAGCCCGCACAGATAGTCGATTCTATCATATGCCGGCTGGTAGAAAAGCTTCCTCTGGACCATTTCAAAGATCTATCGGAACTGTACGGGTTGGTAGCAAGTGACTCGCGAAGCATTCAGACAGCAGCATTTACCGTCCTTCACAAAGCACTTCCCGCCGCACAGGAGAACCTCTCACTAGACGTCCTATTGGAGAAGAAAGAAGCTCAACTTCCTGACGAACTCATGTCTCTTCTTCTTGATGCGCCAACGCTCGAGAGATACTCCGACGAAGTTCTTGCACGTTTCCCAACACCGATTCGCTCTTATCTCCTCTCATGGCACTTAGTTTTTGACTCATTCAAAGCCGCAGCCTTTAAAGTACGAAGTGACTATGCCGAGAACCTTAAGACAGCTAATTATATTGGTCCCCTCATGGATTTCACATTCGACGTTCTCGGCCATTCAGCAGCCCATCCCCTAAATCTCGACAAAGCCGACTTTACAGACGAGCATATCAAGGAGTACGATGTGAAACTCGCAGAAGCTGAGACCGAGGAGAGAAATATGCAGTGGCTTCTCATTCACCTGTATTACCTTGTACTGAAGTATGTGCCTGGCCTCTTCAAGACATGGTATCTTGAGTGCCGCTCTAAGCAGACGAAGATTGCCGTTGCGGGCTGGATGACTAAATATTTCTCTCCAATTATCATATCAGAGGCACTAGATGATGTTTCAAACTGGAGCGAAAACCAGGAACCACCCGCGGAAGGCGAAAAGGAGCTGAGCGTTAAGGTTAGCCGTGCAGCGAGGGAGATCACCGCTGGCTATGAGGTAGATGAATTGCAAGCCTCGATTTCAATACGGATCCCTCAGGACTACCCACTCGAAGGTGTAACGGTATCGGGAATAAATCGGGTCGCGGTCAACGAGAGAAAGTGGCAAAGTTGGATCATTACGACGCAAGGAGTAATTACTTTTTCGGTAAGTTTCCCACTATAGCATGTGTGAACTTTTAGAATCATTTCTAATATCATGTCTAAAGGGTGGGAGTATTATTGACGGCCTCACGACCTTTCGACGAAACATCGTAGGTGCTATGAAAGGACAGAGCGAATGCGCTATCTGCTATAGCATCATTAGCAGCGACAAGAAAACGCCGGACAAACGTTGCCAGACGTGCAAGAACCTCTTCCACCGAACTTGTCTGTACAAGTGGTTTCAGAGCAGTAACCAGAATACGTGTCCCCTGTGTCGTAATCCGATTGACTATCTCGGTTCCGATAGGAGAGGAACCAGAGGCGTCTGAGGAAAGGGAAATCTTGGGAAAAGTACTATTATTAACGCTGAGTACCTACTTAGCGTTAATAATAGGTAGGTAGCCTTCCAATTCAAGATTATTTTAAGAGAGACGGGCGGTGCTGTTTCCCCAGGCACATTCTCTTAATTATTTATTCTGTTGGCTCAGCTTGCCCAGCTTAAGGGTCAATAAATATTCACGATTGTTTATTCACATTCTACTTCGTAGATGCGGAATGCCGGCCTGTCCTGTTCCACGGCATCGTATACGAATCGGCTAACCACTTCTCGCGTAACTTCCGACTTGCAGGTTGAAGCATGTTCGGATACTTTTAGATGATTCTCTGTGTCTTGCGCCCTGCTGTAGTGTATCGTTACCATGTCTGCATGTAGCGAAATATAGATCCTATATATACGATGGTCCTTAGCCCCAAAGATTTGGCTCAGAGTCATGATGGCTTCCGTTTGCACTTTATTTTCTCTCTGTTCAACGTTACGCCTCATGACGCTCGATACAATGGAGAGTACCGCAAATGGAATGGATGATGGCTTTCACCTTTTCAACGCTAGCAGTGGGCAATCTTCAACTAGTATTAATACAGTCTCTACTGTCCGGGTCGCACGCTCGTCTGATAACCTAGGCCTATATGAGGGCGTCAGTCAAGTACGAACGCCACAGCATACTCAAGAAAGATCTACGTCTAGTTTCTCTCTCATTAGAAAACCACTGCCTCCTACCGCTTCACCTCCTCCCGTTCCCCTCGCCCAGTCCGGCGCTGAAGCCCCTCTCTTATCAACTTCGTCTAGATCGAAACACCAAGTCATTTCAACGCGGGGCAGCAACTGGAACTGGGAACTGGGCGCATTAGTCCTGAGCTTCAGTGCGTTGGCGACCTTAGTTGCGATCCTAGTATACATCGACGGCCGCTCATTAGACCAATGGAATAGTACGCTTTCGCTGAATACGCTCGTATCGGGGTTGGGGGCGGTTTCTAGGACGTCGTTGGGGTTTGTTATCAGCTCATGTCTTGGCCAGGTCAAATGGAACTGGTTCAAGAAGCGGCCCGACAATCTTATTGCGTTTGATAGGTTTGACGATGCTAGCCGTGGGCCATGGGGAAGCCTATGGCTCATAATTTGGCTTCGAGCCTCGTAAGTTACGATACCTCGAGTTATTTAGGCCCTTGACAACTAACTCCTATGTACCTAGTCATTGGGTGACTATCGGCGCAATTGTCACAATAATCCTAATGGGATTCGAACCGTTCCTACAAGCTGTGATCTCCTTCTCCGGTCAGAAGGATCCTAGTCTCGACTCTTCAAGAACTCAACTTGGTCGATCTGAAACCATTGACATAGGGTCGTACACTAGCCACGGATCCACGGCCACTATGAGCATACCACTAACGCCCACTAACATCAGCATAACTGTCGAGCCATATCGATTTCTACCAGATCTTGGAATAATATCGTCTTTCAATGATGGGTTTTATAGTTCAAACCATACCAAACACACCATTCCATTCACCTGTCCTACTGCAAATTGTACGTGGCCAATATTCACTTCGCTAGCAGTCTGCAGTGCATGCAACGATTTAACAAGCCACCTGCAACGCTACCAGGAATACGGAACGAACTTAGGCACGCTGTCCCGAAATGTTGAGCGAGTAACGGGCAATTACACAACCAATTCTTTACTTGGTCTCAACCTTACAAATCTGGATATCCAAATATCGAAATCGACAGAGGCTGACATACTGTTCTCATCAAATGCCTACCTGATTGCCACAAGATTCACTGATCCTCAGTCTACTCTTTCGTTCCAGCATTTGGACACCCTGATCACCGCGGTCGCTGTACTGAAAGCTGCAGCGGGATACGAAACTGGAGACTTAATGTGGAATGAGACATCCGTGTCAGCTACAGAATGCGCGCTGTATTTCTGCGTCAATGCGTACGAATCCGTTGTTGAGAAAGGAATTCTGGAGGAGCACATCTTGGCTTCCTGGGCTAACCGGGATTTTGGCTCTTACCATGATGTCGACGGAAGGGATGATTTTGAAGCTTACGAGAGGTGGAATAACAACTCATTATACTCACCCGATGGCGACTTCCGACGGAGCGATCTTCAACTAATTATACCCCAAGAGAGCATCAAGAAATATAATCTACCGGGGAACGTGACTCAGCGGTTTAGGTTAACGCAGAACACGGTTGGTAGCACCGTCCGTTTTGTCAACGAACAGCTTCTAACGCCAAAAATGACCTGGCCCCCTGGAGGCGACCTTGGAATGATATCACCGGTGGCCAAGGCCCTGTACCAAAGCGAAAATATCTCAGCTACCTTCGAAAAAGTTGCCTGGAGTGTGTCAAATTGGATGCGCGAAGTCTCTAATGCAACGAACCCGGGCGTCGGGCAGGAGTGGGTAACACATATCCACGTTGAATGGCTATATATGATTCTTCCGCTACTGACTTCAATTCTTGGCCTGGTTTTCAGCATGTGGTCGATTCTGGAGACACGCAGGCTTCACCTAGACCCTTGGAAAACAGACATGATCGCGACACTTACGCTGTCTGTCGATGCCGAGACACGAGCGCAACTTAGACATGCTGATAGGAACGGGTATCTAGAGAAAGCTGTCAAAAACATGACCGTTACGTTCGAAGATAGTGGATGCGGGCTGGAACTGCGTACTAAGCAGAGGTGAGAGGTATTATATACGAATTTATGGGAATTTAAACTACTATAAGGAGGTATCTAGTTGAATATATCGCTCTTTGGATTATTTATTGACTTAAATCGCGATTGAGAGGCCCTCCGGTCTAATTGACGGGACGAAAAGCACCCCTTATATACCGCTAGGTACCTCTATTAAAGAATTGCTTCTCTCTAGCCCCGCTTTTGTACCCCTAACAAGAGCCAACATACATACAATTTCCCAAGAATGCGGTATGACTCAAGGGTCATAAATACCTATCCATAAGGCTATATATCCAGGTACTTCAAGTCGGATATTAGAAACGTTTGGAGCCGACTCTTCGAAGATTCGATTCCGGCAACATCTAGAAATGGGATGGCGCACTACGCGTGCGACTGCTGGGACGCTGAACTTCTAACGAGCTATGGTTGGATTGAATGCGTGGGCTGTGCTGACAGGAGCGCCTATGATCTAACGGTACAATCAAAGTACACGGGTGCTCCGTTAATAGTGAAGGAGACCCTCCTAAAACCTATAAAGGTGGTTGAGCGGCGGGCGACACTAGACGAAAAGCTCTCTAACAAACTCATAGCCATCTCTAAGGTGTCTCGTCCCTTGACCACTCGTGAGTACACTCCCAACGTTATTGAGCCGTCATTCAGTATTGGTTGCATCCTAGGTATACAACCTCCTCGAGCAAGTATACTAGCATCGATCAAATGATGTTGCAAGGGCAGTAAGTTTTTATACCATAATTGATTTTATTTGAGTACCTAGGTATCTACTAAGAATTACCTAATGAGGTCCTACATGTATCTCTGCCAACTTCTGTGGCACCGACCAAAGTACTTATTGATCGTTCTGATCTCAAACCAGTCTCAGTTCCTACCAATTGTCCGCAATCTTCCAAATCAACTCCATGCCCTAGGAATCTCCGATAATACTGACTCACCCAATGCCTCCATTGGAAAGAGATACGATGTAGCGAGTTAGAGGACGGGAAGATGAAATTATTATGATATTTAGGAGCATTATATATGGTACTGGGTCGTGGGATTCAATCTCCCAGAGACTACCGCAGTTCTCAAATGAAAACAATGTATAGTAGGTACCTAGGAGTATGTAGTCATAATGAAAACAGGGGCTATCAAAAATCAAGGAAGAGTCAAGGAATAGGCAATTAGGGTAAAAATCAATTTTATTAAAACTGAGAACTGAACTCAATTGAAAATACAATTTTAAACATTCTATCATATACCTAGGTACGCTAACTTACACCGAACGTAGGCGGCGCGCAAATGATATGAATAATGTAAACATTTTAGTTAGTGACCACTGACCCTATAACTTCTGTCAAGGACCGGTGTTAATTAGATGGTGCGAGGTGATTTAGGCTCCGAGGGCGGCCCATTGGTGGCCCCTTTATCCCAGCTGAAATGCTTAAAGTGTTCCCATTCGATCTTCTCCGGTTCGCGTGGTAAAAAGCCCCCACCTCCGGGCGTAGCAGAGTTGTAATTTATCGGGTTAGATTTAATATAATGATCCACGCAGGCGAAATCAGTAAGGTTACTAGTAGAACTGATAGAATCTATGGGGTTATGTGAGCCGGTAGATACAATAGAACGCTCGGAGTTTGCGGAACATATTGAATTCATGCTCGGAGACCTGGCATCACGCCCATTCTCTTGTCGAATAAGACTCACGAGTTTATCGATAAAACGATCACCGCCCAATCCTAGGGATTTTAAAATGGCTACTAGAGCCGTCTCTTGATGCTGCTGTTGCACTTGTTGATTTTCTGTAAGGGGTAGTTGTTGATCTGGATTTAAAGCTCGTTGTCGAGCCTCCTCTAGAGCCAGTTGTCGTGTAAGTGCGTTTGCTCGGGAGCGGGTTGCCCGTCGTGATAGCTGTACGTCAGGCGCTACATCATTAGCTATGCGAGCACGTTTGTGTCGCGCGTCTTGAGCAGTTGACCCGGAAAACTGATCATCATTAATATCGTCAAAAGGACGTTTAGTCGAAATATGCTGCTTAGCAGCAGGTTTACCATCAACCATCTTATGTATACTATCATGAATTTATGAGTTAGCCCCATGATTCATTGAAGATAGCCCAACCAATGAAATATATACACATACTTCCGCATGATGCTGTTCATGCCCCATATGACAGTGTGAAAATAATAAGAGGATATAAGTGATTCACGTCCCAGAATTTATACAGATAGCGTTGGGACTCAAGAATAAAGATTGATGAACCAATCTATTGTTACCGACGTTAAGGAAAGGCAAAAGCTAATATGACAAAGTCAATTGTTTTTCTTACTTGTTGAACTATTGGTTCTTTGAAGTCAGATTTATTGCAATTGATTCTGGTCACACTGGGTGTATGTTTCAAAATAAGGAGGTTGTGTAATACAAGATCTAGGGTCCCATTTAAAGAGGCAGCCCAGCTCTCGGAAAATCCAAGGGGGTATCCCCAAGTACTAGTAACACTCACATTCAAATGCGTCCTATCTTCCATACTCTTTAAATCCTTCTTAATTAATGTAGCAGCCTAAGTACCAAGGCACCAGGACCTAACATATTCCTGTCGTGGTTTTTGAAAGACATAAAATTAGCCGCAATTTGAGGTCGGTTTTCGTCGGCACCTTTTCCTAGGTACCTGGTTTCTACCGTAGTAGGAACCCCTATTTTTGGAATACCACATAGTAGGTACCTCTATCGATACGTCATTGTGAACTAACGCATTTTCCGTTCCCATTTTTATTACGTCACCAACGAAAGACAACAAGATGCGCGATGAATGGCTTCGTTACGATTTGGTATTTTTGCTGCAAGATAAGTCAGATCAAGGTGAATTGATTTGTTTCGCTTAGTACAGTGGTTTATAAATGAGATAGGAAGGTAGCCTTGCTGCTCGTCTTAACAACCGAGCCAGTAGGATTCTACTGCAATACTCAGTATGATGTGATTTATACATCAGAAGCCCGTCCAGTCTGCGGCTTCAACTAGGTGTGCGTTTAAGTAAACTAAAACCACACTCGATACAACCTGTGAGGTCTTTCTAGATTAGCCAGCATTTAGTACACATTAATTCTTATCAATGAGCTCGACATAAGTAACTCAAGATGTCTATCTACCCACAATTGGCGCGGGTTGCGTTCCGCTGCAGTCGTCCAACTATATTGCGCCCCAGCCTATGCCATTATCCCCTACGAGCGGTTACTTTCGTGAATTCCTCCCCTCACCCCCCTACACACTTCAAGCTTCTACACTACTCAACTAAACTATCTTCAAAGCCAACTAACCCAGATCCGCGAGAAAATCCAGCACATGAACTCGCACCCAACACCGATGTGAATGTCGGCCAGAAGCGTCTTGCCGACTTTGATCTGAAGGGAAAGGTCTTCGTCGTGACAGGGGCTGCAAGGGGTCTGGGTCTTGCCCTTGCCGAAGGCCTAGTTGAAGCTGGAGGAAAAGGTGAAGTGCTGCCCCTACAACTACTTTGTGACTACCTAGCCAACTGAAACGGATAATATCGGCAGTTCCTTTCCCCCTTTGCTAACCCTACGGACAGTTTACTGCTTGGATCGTGAAGACCAACCAGATGAGCATTGGGCCGAGGCGAGAAGTCGAGTGGTCCCGGAATGGGGCGGGTCGCTGCATTATCGGCAGCAAGACGTACTGGACACGAAGCATCTAGACAAAACGATAACCGACATCGCGGATGAGAATGGACGTCTTGACGGCGTTATAGCTGCGGCTGGTATCCAGCAGATCACCCCAGCTGTCGAATACGAGCCCGCCGATGCCGCGAAGATGCTCTCTATTAACTACACTGGCGTATTAATGACCGCCACAGCGGCTGCTCGGCAGATGATGAAATACAGATGCCACGGGAGCATATGTCTCATCGCCAGCATGAGCGGTTGCGTAGCGAATAAAGGCCTTCTATCCCCCGTGTACAACTCATCCAAAGCCGCTCTGATACAGCTAGCGCGCAACCTGGCGATGGAATGGAGTCCAATCCAAAAGGACGGCACCGGCGGTATCCGCGTCAACTGCATTAGTCCGGGTCATATACTGACACCCATGGTCCGGAAGAACTTCGAGGAGGTACCGGGCCTAAAGGAGAAGTGGGAAAGTGAGAACATGATGGGCAGATTAGCGGAGACGACCGAGTTCAAGGGCGCGGCGTTATTCCTCCTCAGCAACGCGAGCAGCTTCATGACTGGAGCTAATCTCGTCATAGACGGTGGACACACTTCATGGTAGTTTTCTCTGAACGCCCGGTATACCTTTTCGAATCAATTGGGGGTGGCAGCGTTAGCTCGGGGTGTCATTATTCATTTTATCGACTAGAAGTCTTAGACGTTTAACTAGTGAGGTGCCTGTATGGCGTATTTCTGCTATTCCCTCTACTATCTCAACTCGAGGCGGGCTGTTCGTATCGAAACCCACCTTGATGGGTCTTGCTAATGTGGGGTGACCATATATAGTGAAGAATTTCTGTATGTTAGACAGTAATGCCATATTCTCTGAATATCACTACCCCGGGCCTCTCTCTATTCGATTCCTGTCTTGGTGTTTAGATATCAGGCCATTATGCATTATAACGTCAGTTTACAGATGCCTTGATTAGATAGCATATGTACTCCACGACTTTAGCAATAGTTCCAACGGCACGGGCCGTAGCGTGGGCTCTACCGTAGAGAAACACTCCTTGCATAGTATAATAGACGATCTCGAATGGCTTTTAGGGAATTGGTGAGGGATTATGTTTAAATAACGATACTTCCACAGCGTTGAAATTACATCCTCTTACAGATCTCGAAATATAGGTAATGATATGAAGGCATTTACTCTTCAGAACGTTCAGACCAGCATGACTGCAAAAGTCACCGAATCGTCTAATCTTTCCTCTAATTGCCGTGCTGCAAGATATACACGACTCGACGCGGACAGCCATACGGAGGATCGGAATCGGTCGTTTTCTGTCGGTAGATGCGAAGATGTATGAACGCGTCCGGCAACAGAGGAAGACACCGTCGCCCGAGCTTTTACGTAAAGTTGGAAGTTGGAAAACCGGGGTTCACAAGGACCGGCAAGCGAAACTCGAGGTCGCTGGCGGCTGAGCGGCTATCGGCCGGTACCCGGGTTCCATACCCTTAACCAGAAACACAGACGCATAATGGTTCTCGCGCCAACATTTCAAATCGTTTGCTAAGATCGCCTCGTCGGTGACTCGGTATCCACAGATAGTGCAGACATGATTCGAAGCTATAGTAGCATTCATCAATCAGCATCCTAGACTAGCTAGGAGCTATTTCTGACGAGTCGACACTAGGTTCCGTCTCTTCTTGGACTGGTGGGAAGAGTTTCGACACGACGACAGAGCCCTCGAACTCTATATTCCCGAAAGCAGCAGTTCTTTCCCATCCATTCCGCCTATATGCCGGAGCATTATGAGACTAGTAGGACGGGGAGGTAGTGTAGCGGCATATAGTAGCACAGGTATGCGGTCCGATCATCGCAGGTGGTCTATCGGTGAGAATAGACAGCTGCCGGTTTTAGTTGGTATGGTTCCATTATGACTTCAAGGACCTTGAATTTAAGGGTCTGGCCTGGGCTACTCGCGAATTCGGGCTTGGATAGAGTCCGTGAAGGAGAAGCCCACATCGTCGACCATAGATACCCCCATGTCAAGAGATCTGCCGTTGTGGTCTTGGCTGTTGGTGCCAGCTTTGTTTGTTGGCAGATCAACGTCTAAAGCATCTTCGTGGAGCTATTCAAAGCTCGGACGTCGGAAATAACTTGAGGGCGAATTGGTAAATAATGTCTGTTTCGTGAAGTTCCATTTAAGGTACGGAGTTGTTTGGCAGGGAGAATGGGTGTGGAGAACCGAGAACCGCTAGCCGTCAGTAAACGAGGACAAGGACCTTTATATATCCATTCATGGACGCCATCCATGTTATCAAGCACGCAATATCACATGGGCTATCTTAGGAAGCTATCTTCATTCGAAAGACAAACTAGTAGTGATGCCTCGCCAGATCGATCTTCTCCCAACACCGGCTCACGTGGAGCCTAAGAAACTGATAGTGCTAAGCGCACCTAGGTGAGTAGTTCCAAATGTTAGTGCTGGAGAATTAAGTCACAGCAGCTTATAAGATACAGAACTGGTACGCATGGCCTCTATCTCGCTTTGAAGAAATTAGGCCTCAAGCCTTACCACATGGCCGAGGTCCTCAAGGCCGGGCCCACAGCGGTACAAATCTTGAAGGATGGGACCAATGCCGACATGTTCCACAATGGCAAGCCATGTAAGTGAGTTCTTAATGTCACTGGCAAGACTTGCCAAAGCTTATCGGTTTTGGTAAATACTGTGCAAATGCGCAAAACTAATGAGAACGTTAAGATGGCCGTGCAGAATTCGATAAGTGGTTCGCCGACTACGACGTAGGAGCTCCTTCGCATATATACTATCAAAAATCATGCTAATACGGACGCTGGGAACAGGTCATAATAGAGATGCCATTCTTCATGCTACATTCCACCCTGAAAGCATATCCGGATGCCAAATTTCTCCTGACGGAGCGAGATCCCGACAAGTGGGCCAAGTCATGGGCCAATACCATTGGCAAGATGGTCTCACGATTTGAAAGCCTCCCGATGTCAGTATTCAAGTACTTTGACAGCTTTGCATATGGCATGGCTTTTATAGGGTGCAACGTTTTCAGTTACTACACCAATGGATATGGCTCATCGCCAGAGGGGTTAAAGTATATGGCCGAAAACTACAGAAAATAGTACGTTGGTCTAAGAATTTGCTTCGTGAGTAACTTGCTAATAGGCAGCCAAAAGTATCGCCGAAGTGAAGCGGCTGGTTCCGCCAGAGCAGCTAAAGGTGTGCAAACTTGAAGATGGATTCGGATGGGAAGAGATATGTCCATATATAGGAGTACCAGTGCCTGACGAACCGTGGCCATCTCTCAACACACCAGAAGAATTCCACGAAATTGGGGGCCCGAAGATGAAAAAGGCAGCCATGAAGGGTTTCGCCGGCACCATATCTCTTATTGTCCCTGCCCTTGCCATGGGACTTTGGTACCTGCGAAAGGAAAGGTTGTTTTGAAGTGTCATATCATTCATCGATCGTGAACATCCCTGGAGTCCAGTCATTTGAAACAATGAATACTAGAAACCAGAAGGAATCAAGCTTTATCGAGAAGGAGGGCATGTAGGGATCTCGCCTACTCCCCGAGATACACATCGGAATCCCGTGAGGGCGATTCGAAGCGAAGGAAACGCCGCGACGAGCATTTTGGAGAACGAAACCTAAGAGCTAAACTCGCTCAAAAAAGAGAAAGAGGGGGGGGGGGGTTAGGCTGAACGCAATCTAGGTGTCACTATATATGTGCCTATGGTGGCGTTGTTTGCAAGATACTAGCCATAGCTAAGACAGCGAAATAAAGATCAAAGAATCGCAATTTATCCATAAAGCCGGCTATAATCTAGACTTGCATACATCTAAAGTGTAATGCCTAAGTGACGTTAGTACCGGGCAAGAAATGAGTCTTGCGAGGAATATTTACTTGGGAAGCGGTAGCTCTGTTGCTAGTGTTATAGACCACTAGCGCGGCAATGAGTTCACGAAAGTCCTCGTCAACGTCCGGCAGGAGAACATCCCAGGCTCGGCCCTCAAATACTTGGTACATGTCGAATGGAGGTGTCTTGAAGTTCGCTGCCTGCGGCCATGACTCCCGTGTGGGGCTTCCGATAGTCTTGAAGATGCTTAATATCAAGCCAAGCTGATTTCCATCTTCGTGGGCAGCTCGAGACTCAAAAAGTGGCAGAGGCGGATCCCGGCAGCATTCGGCAAGCATGACTCCAGTTCCCCACATATCGACCGAAGGGCCATATGACTTATCGCCAAATAATGCCTCGGGTGAACGATATGGTCCTGTGCCAATATCTAGAATCTTGCCGTCTACAGGTTCCGAAGACACTGAAAACTCCGGGTGCCAAGCTGTTCCAAAATCGGACAGATAGGCAGGGCCATCGGCCGACTCGAGTAGAATTGCGGAAGGCTTAATGTCTCTATGTATTATACCCTGGTGGTGGATATAGTCCAGAGCACTAAAGACATCCGTGAAGTGTTTCTGTATCCGTCTTCTTGGTATAGGCCCATGTTGGATTAGGCTCTCCAGGCTCATAGGCATGAAGGGGAATGCTAGAGTAAATCGCTGTTCTTGATCTCTAAAAGTCTCAAGAAGAGGTATGCATGGTTTCTTTAGTAGCTTCAAGATTTTGGCTTCTCTAAAAGGATTATGAGGCTCGATGTTGTGAGATTCGACAATTACCTTTAGAGCTACTGTTTTGGATCTGTAAACCTCGGCGGTAACTCCGCTTGCAACATAGTGACAGTTGTGATAACGTCCTATGGTGATGCCGGGTGATTCCGGGACGGCTTGCTCTACAAAAGTAGAAGGTACCTGCGGTGGCGCTGGTATCCCTTGACTAGGTACTCTTTGGCATGCTTCATCGTATTCGGCCTATCGTAGAATTAGCGTCTGGGATAGAGTGAAACAGAAGCAATGACGACGTATCAGACAAGACTCATAATCTTTTGCTGGCATTTCAAGGGGCAAATGAACAGGCGGGTTGTAATAAGTGGCTAATGTGAATGTACTTACACGCGATGCGGAAGATTTATAAGCCTCATTTTCAATTGCAAATGCTCTCGACTGCGACGAAGCGGGATCGTTTACTTTGTCGAGGGCGGCTTTTCTTGATAATTGAATAAGTATGGTTGTGGATAGGTAATAATACAAAGGACACCAACCTAAGACGGACTTACATGGCCTGGATATTGTCATAGCGTTCAGACGAGGTGAGTGAGGCTCTCCAATCCGAGTTCGAAGCCATCCTGGCAGGCATCAAGGTTCTTTGTCTATAAGATAGATCAGATTATTGCATGAAACAATACGTAGGTTCTAAGTAATTAGATAGGTATGTTGATAATTCCCGATTGAGTATAACTTGGACTTATTTCATGGTGATTGGGAATTAAGTCCTTCATATTTCATGTACATGTGGTGATGTTATGACGAGAAGCAAAACGACGATTAGAAGCCCCGAAACATTCAAGGCCGGTTCCCCTGTTAACCTGATTTACTAATTTAATGAGACTTCTTACCTACATATGCATATAATGCGAAGTTTTGTACCTCTTACATGGGTAATATACCCGAGTAACAGCAATATGCAATACTAGGATATGCAGCTCCGAGGTACATTAATTTGGTACATTCCAGCGCGCCTCCCCCGGACAAGCTGCAGAAATACATGGTAGCTGGGAAGTGACAGCATTGAGTGAGATCCATGTCTAGTACAATTTCTGGTACCTACAGGTAGTGTACAAATTTACGGTAGCAGCCCATGGGGATGGCCAGGCTACGAAATGCTCACAAAAAAATAGCACGCTTCCTCCAAAGCTACCCACCTTACCTAACCCGACTTTGTTAATACAATTATCATCACCAACACCCTCGCTGTCGTCTTCAATTGTATTTAGTATACCCGCTGTTCTCCCCAATGTACTCGTAATCCCTTTCCTTTCGCTCCTCTCCTTCATTCCATATTTATATGTCTCCTTATCACCCCTCTTGCGTATTTGCTCATACACGTCTATATGATCGCGCCCATCCTTAATCGCAATGGAAGATCTCCAAAGAGCCGAGTACCCGGCTATGCTGGTAAGCTTACATTGTTAATATCAAATAAATCATTCTACCGCTGTCAATATGGTATGCGCACGAAGCGAGCTAACATCATTATACTCGGTAGGCCAACCTCCACCCAAACCAAGCTGTTCATGCCCTCAACGACCGAGTCAAGCGCATATCTAAAGTCAACACCGAGATCGCCGATTGGTTACAAGTATTGTTCCCAATCCAACCTAACTATCGTCAGGTAGCTAAACCGCGGCACAGGAGCGTCGGAAAGTAGAGGAACAGTATGTCCAGGGATTAAAGAGGCTGACCCAATTTCGGGTCCCTAATGCGCAGTCCGAACTTGGGTACGTTATTCAATGATTTCAGATATTCATCGCAAACCCTTTTTGTTACTCCGAGATTAACGATAGCAATCCTCAAGGACCTTTCAAACACAATGGGATAAGATTCTTCAGTCCGCCGACGCGGTTGCCATGTCGCATCACATATTCGCCACCAAGATCGAAAAAGATGTCGAGGCGCCCCTACGAAACTTCCACCAGAAGAAAGAGATGATTAACATTCAGACAATTCAAGGGAATCTCCAGAACATGGCTAAGGAGCTAGAGGATGCCCAAGAACGGTCCGACAAACTCAGCAGGAAAGGCGGCAAAGCCAGCGCCCAGAAGGTAGAGCAAGCAGCTAGCAAGCTAGACTCTGCCACTCAGCAATGGGAATCGCAAGCGCCATTTATTTTCGAAACTCTGCAGGCCTTAGATGAAAGTCGAATGAACCAGTTGCGCGATTGTCTTACCCAATATGGTACTTACGAAGGGGAACAGGCACAAAGCCACCAAGCCGAAGCTGAGGCAGTACTAAATAGTCTTCTGGACTACAGCACCGCAAGCGAGATCCAACACTTTGTGGCGAAAACGACGGCCGGCCGACCAAAACTCGAGAAGCGAACACCTACGACACGGCAATCATCTAGCTTTAATTCCTCCCTAGGCCCTCCGTCTAGTCTCCACGCCCCTGCAGCGGACGATCGTAGCGATCATTCTGGCTCTAAGGAAGGGCAATCGGAAAACAAGCTACGAAGTCGCATCGGTACCATGCTTGGTCGGAGGCGGCAAAGCATACACGGTGGCTTTGGGCAGCTATCTCCCGCAAAAGGTCCCTTCGGGAGGAATATTAAGAGTAGCCATGGTATATCGCCTAGAGCATCGTCAAGCAACCTCGGTGATTCGACAAATCGGTTAGGGTCACTGGTGGAAGATCCGGATACGACTGAGGCACCATCCCGGGCGTCGGAGACAAAGGAGAAGACAAGCCACGATGGCACAAATGGCGTGGGACGTGACGGGTCTACCGATGTCGTACCACCAGCAACGGCGGCCTCGGCTTCGTCACACGTAAACGGCACATTGATTCCTCCTGAAATTGCAGATGTCCCCCCTCCACCAGGGCCCCCGCCATCACAAAGGCAACCAGAGAAAGATGCGGAGGGTTTCAGTGTCCCAGCTCCTGCTAACGATCCGATCTCCCAAGCGGAGAGAGAGGCGGCGGCACAAGAGGCTGAGCAGTTGTTCAAACTCAACATCCAAAAAGAACCCGTGGCCGAGGAAGATCCGGAAGAGAAGAAGGCCGCTCTTTCGAATGTCGCTAACAGCCTCTCGGCCATGGGAATGCCGGCTCGAAGAGCGGGTACGATTAGAGGTCGTAGGGACGTGCGGAACACCATTTATGTACCCGCTCCGGTTTCCGAAGGCTCCCCGGCCGAGAACTCAGTCCCCTTTCCTCCTTCCTTCCACGCTCTATCCTCTAAGCCTGCTGGAGTTGCTACGCTTGCTTCCGAAGCTAGCGTCGCAGGCACGTCAGACACACAGTCAATCCGATCTGGCAACTCGCTCAGCAGCATCGTTCATGTGAAGCATCCCGATATGCACGAGCCGGGTCTTAATTCTTCTATCATGGAAACTGTTTCAGCAACCTTCGAAAATGGCCAAGTCCAAGCCGTGAAGGTAAACGGCGAGATCGCCTTCTCATATAATACGTCAGATCCCATTAATTCGCCCAGTAAGTTCTCTGATCCCTTGGTGAAAGGAATATTGTCACTGACTCTCAATAGCTCATGTGCCCATTCGCATTAATAACTTTCCCGCTCTTGAAGTCATTGGCCCTAATCGCATTTTCGTTACGAATGATACGCCCGACCACCCAGAGCAATTCAATCTGGATCTCTCTCATCTTCATAAGACATCCATTGGCTTCTCGTACAGGCTTCACGTAGAGCCAGATGCTGCTGCCGCAGAGCATGTACCGGTCCTTCTTAGCCCTGTATGGAAGCCGCAGGGAGATAAATTAGGCTTATTACTCCAATACAAACTAAACCCAGCTTTCAAATTCGCAACCAATGGCTCTGGTGTGCTGGTGCACAATCTAGTCCTCTTCGCCACCTACGAGGGCAAGGCTTCCGGCGCCCAGACCAAGCCGTCTGGGACGCACCTCAAGGAGAAGCACCTCGTATACTGGCGCCTTGGCGACGTTACCCTCTCCCCAGATGCAGACTGGCAGAAGATCGTGTGCCGCATAATAGGCGACCAGGGCGTGGAGCCCAAGCCCGGTGCCGTCGAGGCACGATGGGAGGTCACTCCGCCCTCAGGCTTTGCCGATAGCGGAAACGCTATCTCGGTGTCCCGGTTTGAGGAGAGCAAGGGCAAGGAGATCGAGCTCAGCTCAGACGACCCGTTCGCGGATGAAACCGCTACAGCCGAAGAAGGGAAGTGGGTCGATGTACCCGCGGTGAGGAAACTTGTAAGTGGGAAGTACGAGGCCAGATAGGCAGGCGTACATACCTACCTCTTATATATATGTGAGACGGAAGAGGAAGAGCAAAGGAGAGGAGGACGAGGGAGAGTTTTTTTGAAGACCCCATAGGGAGATTTTTGTCTGGACGACGATGATGCTCTTTTGTAAATCAGATTAGCGGGTTGTCAAAATTGAAGGTCCCATTTGTGCATAAGTGTAGATTCAGGTTTCTTCCATATTTAAATTCATATTTGATCATTTTTTGTTAGTAACATTAACACGCCGTGGAAGTCTTTAGGTAGACCTCTATACACGCCGCAGTCTTTATAATGACACTTACTCACAATTAGTGCTGCAGCCCCTAGGCAATTGAAAGTATTAATAGTTCGAGTGTGTATTATGTTCTCTCTTTTTCCCAGGAGCAAGTAGGTTAGCTAATTCAAGCCAGTGAACAAATTATCTAGACATAGGCACTTCATCGTGCCAAACGCCAGTGTACGCCTGAACAGATAAACATCGCATGCTATGCCACGCCAGACCATGCCATACCGTAACACATGATTGATAAAAACAAGAGCCACCTTTATAATGGCCAGTCATTACGGTTGTCATATCATCCAACAAGAACCACAACCCCACAATCAAATTACCGACCAGCCCTAGTATGCTCCTCATAGAATTCGAGCGTAAGCGCAGCCAGGAACCCGGGTATGCATCCCTTATCGCGAACCCAGAACTGAATCTGATCCTGTATGCGTCTGGCGAACGGGCTCTGCGGGCCGCCGGCGACCTTCATGGTACCGCGCTCGCCGTCGAACACGATGCTGTTCTCCTGCTCGTCCGTCATGCTAGGACAGTACAAGCTCTCGACGCGCATCTTGCCGTTCGGGATGAAAGTCACGGTCCAACCAAGCGTGCTAAAGATGGCCTCCTTGAACTCCTGCGACTTGGACGCCCACACTTCCTTTAGACGTCTTATCGTCTTCTGCGCGGACGCTGTCTCCCGTTGCGCCTCCTCGATCTCGCGGCGCGCGGCTGCTAGCTGCGAGGCCGGAATCAGGGGGATGTTTGGGTTAGGGTTGCGGCGCGCTTCCTTCTGGAGCTGTGCTAGGAGTTCCTTATTCTCCTGCTTGAGGGCTTGGAGCGTCGCCGTCTTAATCGCCTCGAAGTCAGAGGTAGGGTTCGAGCGTAAGGATAAGATGCGTGTCTTATTGGCGGATTCGGCGGCTGCGAGACGTGACTTTAGAACTTCGTGTTCTGTCTGCAGAACCTGGTACTGTGTCTGCAGTTTCGAGAGATCGTCGGCTAGCTTACGGCGTTTTCGGTTTAGTTCGCCGAGTTGCTCGCTCTCTTCTTCGTCCGGATGGCCCCGCTTGGAACCAAGAGCTGGCTGTGCTGTGCCAGTGGATGACTCTAGATTAGAAAGTTCTTTATGCAGGGTCTGGACTTCCTCCTTATACTTGTCGACCAGTTGTTCCAGCTCCGAGACTCGGTCGGCTTTGCTCTGGTCGAAGTGCTCCGAATTGAAGGTTTCGTCTTCTGCATCAATAGCCTTGAGTTGAGCACGGAGGTATTCAACTTCTTTAATAGCTAGAGCACGCTGGCGCTCGATCCTAGCTTGCGCCTTGGTTGCAGACACGGGGGCAGCAGTCATCTTCAGCTTTTCGATTTGCGCACTCAAGCTCTTCTTCTCGCTTTCTAGGGCCTTAATGATCTCGTCACGCTCTGCGATCTGGGGCTGCACCTCACCAAGCTTCTCGACAAGGGAAGCAGAGTTATATCTCTCCTCAACGAGAGCACGCGCAACCGCTTCAGGAGAGTCAAACTCCATCATTCCATCTGCACTGGCATTCTGAAGATAGGCAGTCCAGGCTAACTTCTCATCCTCCAATCGTTGTCTCTGTAGTCGGGTCTCGTTGAGTTCGGCTTCCAGAGATTCGGCAGCTTCAAGTCGTCGCTGAAGAGATCGCTTCTCCTCTTCCACGACTTCTACAGCTTTGTGAATTTGGCGAAGATGGGTTAGTTCGGCATGCTGCTTTGCGTTCCTCGATTCAAGTGACCTTATGTGCTGAACTTGCTCGGTGAGTTCGCGGCGGATAATAGCTATAGTCTCGGCGTCACCAGTCTGCGCCTTTAATCGCAGTATGTCAGCTTCCAAATTACCAATTAGATTGTCCTTGTCCGTCAGTTGTTGTTGGATAGATTGCATCGTAGATTCTCGCGCCTGATTATCCTGCTCTAGCCCTTGGATTGTCTCCCGGAGGTTCGAGAGTTGAGTTTCCATATCACTGGCCCTCTTATGGGCCATACGTTCTCCTTCTTCCTTGGCGGCAGAGAGATCTTCTAATTGCTCTTTCAGCAGGCGCACCTCGTCATCCGCGTCTCGCACTTTCTTCTCCATCTCGAGTTTTTCTCTTGCTGAGCTTTCTTTAAGCTCCTGTAATTCTTTCTGCACAGCTTCGTACTGGCGCTGCGTTTTATTTTTATCTCCCTCGGCGGCTTGTTTTTGTTTAAAATCATCTTCCGCCTTCCGTCGCACGTCTCGCAACTCGTTATCATGCTGGAGAGCTATCATCTCCTTCTCCTGTTCATAATTCTCGACTTTGAATCGCATCGTAGCTAGCTCAGCTTTAAGTTCCTCAATCTTCTTTCGTTGGGTCTCGTACTCCTCGGCATCGGGCGGCGCAAGATTTTCCTTAGAGCTTTCGCGCGACGACGCCCGCAGGGACTCGGCGCCCAAATGGCTTTGTCGCGAAGCGGGTCTGGCATGATGAGGCACTGATACATCCTCGGAGCCGGTAAAAAAGTTGTAGGATGGTTGTGTTGCCTTTTGTAGTGAGGCGCGAAACGAGGTCACCTATTTGTAGACTTAGATTCTGCACTGCAATTAAGCGGTTTATCGGAGCATTTATTTACTTACCCTCGAGCGCGGAGGATTTGAAGTGCTTCCAGCACTTTGTCGGAATTGGCCAGACATAGAGCTGCGATGATTGCGAGAGCCCGGGTCACCCCGTGTGTTTGCTCCCATTAAAAGTGGAAGATAAATAGTGTAATGGTGAGAAAGCCGTGATCGCGACGAAGAGAACGCTAAAATTGTTTTTGTTGTTTGCGGTAGGCCTGGCAATCTACTACCGTAACAAACGCCTTTGGTGGCTTCTCCGATTAGCTAGCTCGTGCTGTCACGTGGAGATAGAGTGTACATAACAGTAGGTGTGGTACCTACATGTACGGTACCGTAGTGTACCTATTCTGTGGGGGGTTCGGTATTCGTTCGTCGATTTTCCTTTCTTAGCCCCGACAGCTACATGTACGGTATGTACCAGATTCGATGCCTGGGCATTGACTTCATACAACTTACATTGAAAGAGTGCATGCCTGGCTACCTGGTAGCTTATTAGATATATGTAGATTTCTATGATTTTTTATATTAGGTCTCCAATGAGATTTGCAAATAAAGGTAGGTGAAAAAAATATGACGAAGCTCCAGCTACATACAAAGTTCCTTCTAAAGACATCAGGTACATACATGCTATGTAGGTACACAGGTATTAAGCTCTTAAAAAGCTCCTACATAGTAGGCTCCGAACCTTCCATCTCTAAAACCCCTGTAGCCATAGTGGGTCCGAATGTGAGTTCCTGGCCTTGGCTGACAGCCCTTTTGCATTTTTTCCGGGGCATCTCGTGGTTCTTCGACATGGTCCACCGTCCATTACCGAATTCCAAAGCTCCCGCAATGGGTGGTGGGATTATTACCGTAATCTATCTCTTGCTTCACTAAGCTCGACTCCAAGATCCCGAGAATCTCTTCCAATTTCTTTCTTCCTTTCTCTAGGATACCTACCTCTAGCCATTACACCTCAGCTCATGAGGCTTCTACGCATATGGATTCCCTCTCTCGGTAATAGCATTGCGGCTTTTGCTGCTACCAACTTCTACCGCGACTAGTAATTTGCGCAATTTACAAGTCCATTGCCCGTAACCCGTAACTCACATTCCCTTCGTCCTTACTGTGTGTGACCTCACTCCGACGGCAGCATCATGGCTGTACGCCCAATACCTCCCACCTCTCCAGGGTTACCGGCTATCTGGACACATACTACAGCCCGACGAATCCTAATGGCTCCGTCAATACGAGCCTCGAGACTGTATTCTGTCAATACAGGCCGATTCCAATGCCGATCACGCTACTGTTCCCAGGAATCCCTACGACCTCCCTCCGCGTCCAGATTACACCTACGAACGTTTGCGTCCGATGTATCGAAAGCTTCTAACTCCGAGGGAGCCAAGACCGCGCACAAGATAGAATCAGAGACCGACTCTGCCGCGAGAGCTGCCAAATCTCCAGACGAGCCTCATTCACAAAAGCCTCAAGCCACCGGCGTCACTTCCACCACGTCGACTGACTCGGACTTAGATTGGGAGGAGAAGCCCAACTTTCATATAGAAAAATTCACAGAACTTCCGTATCAAAATTTTGGTGTAAATCAGCATATGATTATCGACCGAGAGTTTAAGGAGGTTCTACGTCAACTACTATGGAGATTCCGGGCTCCAATTCGATATGCCTTTGCATATGGCTCTGGTGTTTTTCCACAATCAAAAGGCGGCACGGCAACTGAGGCTGAGATCAAGGCTGTCCATCCAAGAGCACCGCTTGCCGTTCAAAGAGCTCAGGACGGCTCTCCGAAGATGATTGACTTTATTTTCGGAGTCTCATATACGCAACATTGGCATTCCTTGAATCTAATGCAACATCGTGATCATTATTCTATGCTGGGTTCATTAGGATCAGCCGCCGTGTCCTATGTACAAGATAAATGGGGCGCCGGTGTCTATTTCAACCCCTATGTTACCGTTGACGGAATATTAATCAAGTATGGTGTTGTCAATATCGATACGTTATGCAGAGATCTAAGCGAATGGGATACTCTATACCTTGCTGGCCGTCTACACAAGCCAGTAAAGATCCTTCGAGATGACCCTAGAGTACGTCTTGCGAACCAAATCAACCTCCTATCGGCATTGCGAACAGCTCTCCTACTGCTTCCCCCCACATTCACTGAACAGGAACTGTACGCGACGATTGCAGGTATAAGTTACTTGGGCGATCCGCGCATGGCCTTTCCTACCGAGAACCCAAAAAAGGTCTCAAACATCGTCAATCACAACATGCTGAACTTCCGACGGCTCTATGCGCCTCTTGTCGAATCTCTTCCTAATGTCGTATACGACGATCCAGCTACCAGCAAACCCGATTGGATTACCAACACAGATTCCGTATTGAAGATTCAACAAGACATGGACCCCATCAAACGGGGCAATATGGTGCGCCGACTGCCGAAAGCGTTCCGCTCAAAACTGTACTTCGAATATCAGAAGAAGTTTCAGATTCCCCAGCTTGAATTCGACAAGATGATGGAAGCGAACAAGGACGAAGATGCCACCTCTTTCAAGCGGCAACAAGGCGGGGGCTTTGAGCAGCGTATCGCGCAGGATGATCCTGAAGCTCTTCGCAATACCATCCGTGACGTTATCAAAAAGACTATCAACTGGCCTAGCACTACACAAAGTCTCAAGGGTATTCTGACGTCTGGAATTCGCAGAAGTTTTCGTTACATGGGCGAGAAGATGGCCAAGTACCGCGAGTCCAACAAGCCTGAAAAGGAGAGTGAGAAGTCTTCATAATCTCTTCTATTTGTGACAATATCATTATTGTATCCTCGCATCTAAAATTCTGCTACGTTTGGGTCGGTTCGTACGTGTCGAGCAAATATTGGACGTCACGGGCACACATTTTCAAATTCTAAAGAGTCGAGTCACAACTGCAAGGCAACCATTCGAAGGTTTCGCCACAATCTACAGTTTTCTTCTGTTCAGTATCAAAGGGCACATTGCATGGATTTGGGGCGGCTTGGGCTTAGAGTTGACTTAAAACCCGTTTCTGATACGGGACGCAGGGGCGATAGTGCTTCAACGACTATAGAAAAGATTCCCGATGTACATACTGTGTCTCATGGCTTAGAGGTATTGGGATGTGACATGAGTTGGGTTAGAAAGCGAGATGAGCATGGCGAGTTTGTTTAAAACTTGCACCGATAAACACCGAGGTTAAAGGAACTGTTGATTTAGGAATGCTGACTCTCATCATCCATGTATATATATCTGTACGTGATGTAGTCAGCAAAAAGAAATAAAAGCATAGTTTCAAGTGGCCATGGTTTTTACGCTTTAAATACGCAAACTATGGTATGTCTTTCCTCGTCTCTCAGCACCGGGCGACCCCATACACCATATAGAAGAGAATATGGACACTAAGAAGGAGGTGAGAGGGAAATAGGCATCACTTACAAGTCCCCGCCAATTTACTATAGACTGACCCATAAGAGGTATATCTAATTCCGTTACAGCCAGCTAGGAGTGTCTATAAATATGGTCACTCACACCAGGCAAAGGGCAGAAGGCGTTGTTGTCATGAACCTCGTTATTCTTAGGCAAGAGCGCTTAGCTGTGTAGCTGGACTTTTTATATTACTGTACATAGTCTCATATTACCATTGAAAGTTAGCGATTCCCTCTCTATATCGCCTCCCCGCGTATACCGAATTTGCATTCCCCAACAAGTCGACCCCAACTTAACCGTTGACGATGGTGCCGCCGTTACAATGGATTGTTTGACCGCTAATGGCCGAGCTATCCGCCGATGCAAGGAACACCACACAAGTCGCAATCTCACTCGGCTGCGCGGGTCGCCCCATGGGGCTCGTGAATGACTTCTGCGCCTCGTCGTCCATTGTTGAGGGGATGAGAGGGGTCCAGACCGGACCCGGGGCGATGGCGTTGACCCGGATGCCCTTGCCCACGAACTGGTTGCTGAGACCGCGTGTAAATGAGACAATGGCGCCCTTAGTCGAGGTGTAGTCTAGGAGATCGGGGCGGCCGATATAGGCGTTGATGCTGGCGTTGTTGATGATGGTCGCTCCTCGCTTCATGTGAGGCAGCGCATACTTGGCCAGGTAGAAGAAGGGGTGGATGTTGGTGTTGAATGTGTGGATCCATTGGTCCCTTCAACCGACGTTAGACAATTTTCATACCTAATATCAGACTAGGTAAAATGAGAAGAGTTGACTTACTCGCTCAGCTCGAAGATGTCACTCTTCACCATCTGGTATGCAGCGTTGTTGAAGAGGATGTCGATGCCTCCCAACTGCTTTAGCGCCTCGTCGACGACCTTCTTGCAGTTCTCCTTGCTCGTCAGGTCGGTGGACTTGAGGTAGCACTTTCGGCCGTGCGACTCCACCATGCGCTTCGTCTCCTGGGCGTCCTTCTCTTCGTCGGGGAGGTAGACGATGAAGGAGTCGGCGCCTTCCATGGCAAATAGGATGGCGGTGGCCCGGCCGATTCCAGAATCGCCACCGGTAATGAGAGCTCTCTTACCCTCTAGTTTGCCGGCAGCCTTGTACTTTTGATATCCACCTTCATCGGTTGGTAGAGTATCATATTGAGCTTGTATGGGCAACTTGTGCTCCTTTCCGGGAAACTCCTGGTGAGTCACGGGAATAGAGTGTCCTTCATTACATGTCAGCGACATGTTTTTATAGTGTTGATATGGAGTAGCGCCATTGATAGAATATTCCCTTACCCTGCTGGAACTGTGAGTCGGACATGTTGTAGTAGAGCTACTTGACTTATACGTTCCTAGATGTTTATTCAGGTCAAACAGCTAGAATCTCTGTTAACTTGAATTATTACTGCGGAAATTTATTATTATCGTAGAGTCAGAACGGAATTGATATATTTAGGTAGGCATGTGTTACTAAATCGTGGCCAGGAAATATTGCAAGTCATGACATCACTCGTAGTCGATTACATCGACGTTGCTCAGAGCCGCTTTTTTGCGACTTGGTTCATAATGACGGCAGTATGGGGTAAACTCTCCGATACGCATGTTTGCTCTTTTATCGGGCTGAAAAAGTACCACATGGCATAGCAGCTTCGGACAGTGGTAAAGCGTACTGGTATCAAAAATACAATACGCATTCATGGGTTCCTTATTAATGTAGGTGGTTTGTAGATATCCATCTCTACGCATCTGAGTTTGGAAGTTCAGTAGGCGAAATCTCCAATAGGTACAGGGATTGTCCACTTAGGGGTAGTTAGCGTCAAGATTCTAGTGAACCAAATCTGGATCCAATTGCCTTTGCATCCCATGCTGACCTGTCGTACCATGAACTGAGCGACCACAATGTCTCTGAGCTTAAACTCTGATTCCATTTCACTCTTTTCCAGGTTATGTTGAAATTCTCACAACATTATTAAATCATATAGAAGTGTCCTCAATGCCCGGTTCCCTCTGTTTCCTGTTTTCTCTGGAGGCCATCTTCGAAGACCGTGAAGCTATGATACCGTTAATTCCATTCCCCGAAGTCTGGCTAAGATCAACGAAAGTTCGTGTGACAGCATTGTTCATAAGTTTTCATGATCAACGTTTCCGATTGTCATTTCTACTACCAACGAATAGTATTTTCTTAATCAGTGTCATGTCATGTTCTACCCTCGTTACCTTGTCCTAATTGAGATTCAAAATAATATAATGGCGAATCAACGGCTCTTATTTGAGACATGCAATAGGTATGTATCTTCTCCCGCATATGCACTGCAATGCTTGCGAATAATCCAGTAGATATCGTGGTGTAATGTTTTTTTTTTTTTTTTTTTTTTTTTTTTTTTTTTTTTTTTTTTTCAATTTATAGGTAGGTAGGTAAGAGGTACGACCCCAAAGTCGCTTAAATCCTGACCTACATATGTAAAATACCTGTCAACTATTAAAATTTTAGCTCTCATCCAGCAATATACTTGCTGCGAGATGGGCCAGTAATGCCATCCAGATAGCTCAACAAAGCAGTTAGCCTACACAATGGAGAGAGCAGGAACCCCTTGGAGCTACGATGCCAGTAGACTACCTTTATATCAAGCATCGCGCCGTAAGAGCAACTCACTAAAAGAAATTCTCTAGGTAATGATCTGGCGAGCTTCGAGGTTAGTTGTCAGTGATAAGACATCATGTAGGACTCACTCAGGCCTGTATCAAGTTTGCCGGGGTGATCCGGTGGGTTCTGTCCACGATCGTAATGTACCGGGGGGTTTGGTAAGTCACTCCGCTATGAAATCTTCCACATACTCCTAGCGGACGATATCGATGAGATGAAGCAGCGTCGCGCGCCCTTATCCGTTGAGACAAAATATATCTATAGGTTACAACTTCTTTAATGAGACGGTGCTGGAAAGGGATACGATGACATCATTCGGCTCGGCCCGCTAATTACCCAACTGTAAGGTTCTCCAACGGCCACTGAAAACTTAAGATGCGGGTCTATATTGAGTACATGGGATATCCTTGCTAATATATTAACCGAATCTATTCAAGCAAACCTGGAAATCTACTGAATGTCATGAAGGCAATATATATAATGCAAACGATTGGATCCTCGAATCTGCGTAGGAATATCGAGTTTAATTAGGTCATGTCCTCTCGGTCAATCAACCTACGCGATCAACTCTAGGTACATATCATGATGGAGTCCCTTACTTACATCATGGCATGCAGCCTCACTCATCGAGGCCACTAGAAACGAATATCCAGTGCCACCATGCATGACCTTTACAATTTCGCCGAAAGGAATGTGAGAAAGCACGAGCTTGATTCGTTTGAACTATTAAGGAGTCTTAGGGGATGCATTAAACTATGCCCGAAAACCCCTCCATCTACTTCATCAAACATTGGATCGTGTAACGGAATCACTATCTATCTGGATTCCCCCGCTGTGTTTTCCTGATGTTTGTTGAAGGGCCGTGCCCAGCTGTCCCTGATGAAGGTATACCAAACACCCGGCTGGCACTGTGACACCTGAAAATTTCGCTCGCCATCTACGCAATGTGGTTTTTAAGATATTATTAGGAGGTGCCTCTACCACTTTTTAATCAGCTATATCGCGGGTATAGCAATTATATGTAGTGGTTGAATCCTAATCATTAAATTCCGGGGGTGTGAATGCGACACGGCCTTCCTATCCTGGTCTCTCACCTGTGCTTGACGAAGATCTCGTAGGGTACCTTCCCCTGAATCGAGGCATCTAGCCTTCTATGTATTGTCCACTGCGAGTTTCGGATATTGGCGCCGCGTACTGGTAGTGTTCGGGATAGTGACATTCAGCCCATGATGAAGTGATTCCTGAACCCCTCTGCCTTATCTAGATCAGGGCTTAGACTCGTCTAGACTTTAGGAAATATATCTTATCTGATCGCGATGCATTTAGTCGACATGTTAAGCCAGTCATGCTGCATTAGTAGGCGAGCCTTAATTTGTCTTAGGTAGGTACACAACGTTAGAGGGTTCCAGATATTAGAAGGGTTAAGTGAGGAGAACATCGCCAATGTCTATCTGAGACAACCGTATTGCCGTCAGCTCTCTTGATGGCATCTAGATATATCTAATTATTTAATCAACTATTTATTCTTCAGTAATCAGGCAAGTTATGAGATAGAGTTTCATCAGAAGGCAGGATATCATTACTTAGAGCGAATCTAGGTAGAAAGGCCAACGATATATGTCATATTAGCAATATAAGCCCCTTGATTAGGCGCGCTATTCACCTTTAAGTCATGATATTTTAAACCAAGTTACACCAGTCTAATAAGCGCTTCCGATTGTATAGTACAATACTATGCGTAACAAAAACCGCAAGACCATGCTTCACAAATTGATAATTAATTGATCAATTTCCCACTAGAGGAGGACATGGTAGTCCAGAGAGCAAGCACCAATGTGCAAGTGAAGTCAATATCATCCATCCCCGACTCTGCCTTCGCGCTTATTCTTACATACACTGCATTACCCCCAAAACATCGAGCCGCCGCTAGTGCCCGCTAATGATAGCCAGAGATGAAAGTGTAAGGGTTCTCGAAGGCTGCAATTGCCGCAGCCTAGTTTCTTCTAAGCGAACTCGAGGAAAATCACGATCCGTAACGCCCGCGTCTTATTACCGTATTATGTATCCCCGGAGATAAAATTTATGACAGCGCAATAGCACCTCGTCGGTTTTCGCGTAGATGTAACAAGCCCTGGAGACCGCAGAATACTAGGAACGCCTGTATACAAGAAATTATAAGCCTCATGTTCTTTTCTATCGTGTACAAATTTCGGCCGTGGAAACCTACCGCATATACGATTACGGCAGTGAAAACGGTGCCTGCGACCGCCTGGCCGTCTTTGGGGTCGTCGGTGCCCCCTACGAACTCGTGGTGATTGCTTCGGAAGAGACCGCCGAGGATCGAGAGAATGACGATGGCAAAGACAGAGATGACTACGCTGTAATATTCCAAGCATTTGTTAGCAAGTTGGAGGCCTTTCTTTGTATACATAGGTACATCATGAGCGGAAGAGGAGGAAGGGTGCTCACCAAGACCAAGCTTGCATAGCACTAACGACGGGCTTCATGATGGGCGATTATAGTGCCGATCAAATGCTTAGGTACGTATAAATAGGTCTTTCTCAGACCGGAATAGATGGGTGTCAATTCAGCTACAGTGAATGAAAGACAAGTTGTTGAGGGATGATGTCGTCGACGACGTCAATGCGAATCAGAAGGTTCACGAGATTGGATGGCATGTCATTGGAGAATGAGGCTTGGCAAAACTGAGGCTGGGGATTTGAGGCTGAAGCCGAGGCGTCGGGATCGGGTCATTTTCATCCGATGTTAGTCCTACCTTGGAGGTACCTAGGTACATAGTTACTTAGCAGATGTCCCTTGTGAACATGACATGGGGGCATCTGGAGTTACCTACATGTAGGTACGCATGTATGTATCTTCAGTTTCCAACGGCATTAAAAGTTCCCGTTAAGAATCCGACAATGGATTCTAAATGAAATCCTCATGACCGATGACCATAAGGTTGACATGTCATCTGCTGGTGACGCGTCTTGAACATCAAATCGCGCATAGTTAGAAAGCGTCATCAAGGGGTTATGAAGGGTTGTGACATAGTTTGGACACCAAATTTGATGTCTATGACCATTGGCTCTGAGTTCAACTTTTCGTTTCGTCATATCAGTCAGTTATAGGATTCTCGGTCGAAAGCAACATATTCACCAAATAGCTTCCAAGTTTTTTATCATCTACGCGCCGGTGTATATTCACAGCCTCAGCCTCGGCCTCGGCCGTTTCCATATAGTCACCAAAGCCTACTCTAGAGGCCAAGCGTCTAATGGTTCATCATTAATAATTTATCATACTTGATAGCCAACTAACAAAGTTGGTTCTTTGTTCAGCAACGTGGAATATTACAGCGCAAAAAAAAAAAAAAAAAAAAAAAAGGAACATGTCATCAAGGACTCGATCATCGGGGCCGAGTCTTATACCACATTGTCTTCGGCTGGTCGCTGTTGAGCTGTGCCGACGTTGATGAGATCATACTAATGTATTTCGGAGGTAGATCAATGCGACGCGAATCACTTAATACCGGGGGTACGATGTATTAAATCTCACATTAGTCATGTTGGAGTAAGGTTGGGATGGAGATCCTGTCTTAATGAATCGTCCAAGGGGAGCCATACTCCGCACCAGTCAACCTGTCTCTTTTATGCTACATCCATTAACCGGCAAATTACTATAGCAGCTGTACGATCGATCATTGTAAATTGTGATAACTGTGTAACACACCCCGTCAGTGACTTTGAGATTATGGTGGCTTCCTACAAGAAAAAGTAGTATACATTTCAACCTCTATTCATGATCTATAATTACTATTGTCTCGTTCATGATGCCCTCCAGTTTGATTGGAGCATAGAAAAAAGTCATGAGACAAGTACCGCGTATTACAACTTCGTAACAGCCGGTCGTTCAGAGGTAAGCTACTCAGTACTACGTACCTGCAGATGGAGGCTCGAAAGCCTGCAGCTTTCATCCAAGTTCGGATGTTCCCAGCCATCCCACCACGACCTTAGCGCTGGTGTTGGGGTTGCTGGGGTTGCAGTAACCTACTACTCCGTAGAGGAGTTCAACCACCGTTTTTCAATGGATGGGACGGACCATGCACTGTCACGGAGAATCCTGGAGCCGCCAAAATAGCCCATTCTCCAAGCCAGAGCCCAGCCAGAGCCCAGACAGAGCTATCCAATCATAATTGGCATTTCATCCAATCACACTGTTGATCTTCAACTAGACCCAACAAGGGATCCCTTAGTTAAAATATGCAGTTTTTATAGAAGCACGAAGGCTTTAAGGCTTGCCAGGTGTGTTCTTGTGGTTTGTGAGCTATACTCGCTTCGAGCGTGGCTGAGCAAGTCTGGCTTAATGTGTACGGTTATTATTAGAAAGGGGATTTGGGGGTAACACGGGTCAATAAAGATGGGTACCGTACTATGAGAGGCTACGCGTTGATGCAAGCACAAATGCCATGTAGCCATTCAGCTGTCCTGTCAGCCACACGGAATCGAGTTACACTTCACAAAGCCCGAAAATGCTGACGTGAGAGGCGATCGGTGAATAGGAGAGCCTGCCTATTCTTCCCACGCCTTGGAGTCTAACGGTTCATCTGGCTGTATACGACATCCGTTTTTGCCTTTGTTGCCCATCAAGGGATATAAAAAAATTGTCGAAAGTCGAGTGTTGTTGTCATGGAGGTCGTGGCGAATTTCCAAACCAGTAAGTTAGAACGTCAAGAGACCATCTTGAATTTTTGTTTCGTTTGCTCCCGTCGCTCCGGATAAACAACTTGGCATTTCTTGGCCCCAAGGTGAGCCCTGTCGTACTGGTAGGGTTGGCTCAGGCCTATTATGTGATTCGCTAGGATTTGATCTCCTGGTTGTTAATCCCTGCTGAATCTGTAATGGTTTGCTGTGCTACGCTTCCACTTTTTGTTTAATTCTAGATGAGGAAATGATGCAAGGTCCCATCGGTGGACATCGGTCTCATCAAATGTCTACCACAAATGTTGTGCCGGCTCACCGGCTTTGCCTTCTCCACGCACACAAAGGCGGTTGAAATCGATCTTGATTAGGTACCTTATGACAAAGTATTGACTCGGTGGTTACTTGGGCCGCATGGCGCAGCGCTGTACAAAGTAACAGAAGTGACACCCTTCTCTGTCACCAGGCGCAAAACATGAATGACTATAAAGACTATAGCCTCCCATCCTCTTGCCATGCTCCATGCTCCAAAGCCTTTTTTTTCTTTGATAATTGACCTTGTTATTGGTTTCTAATATCTAAATGCACATAGACCCGACACAATAAATCCTGGAACAATCCTCCTGTTGATTATAATTTGGGTCCCATACAGCACTATTGTCTTTCTTGGATCGCGAGCTATATAAGAAGCTAAAGCAGATCGTAAGAGAAACTGTACACTTTCTTAACCGACCGAGACTTCTGCCAGTCGACTTATACCCGCATCTCCATAACTTAGCAAAATGCGTGTATCTAACATCATCTCAATCACCGCCATCGGCTCGTCTGGTGTACTTGCCCAATCCAACAATGGCACCAGTGTAAGCTCAACACTCTCTTAGTTTAGTTAACGCCGGCATTATTAACTTAGATTATCATATCAGCAAGGGTTTGATGCTCCTGTCACTACTGGGAACCCAGCCGGAGTAAGCGCCAGAGCTGTTCTACCACCTGAAGCGTTCTGGACAAGTGGAAGTCTCAGCGGCAATGTGGAAGGTTACGTCTTAGCTAGATCTGCGGCGAATGGCTCTGGTCTTGATTACGAAGTCTCGTTCTCCAACTTGCCCACAGAAGGTGGCCCCTTCAGTAAGTTTATTCTAAACGTTATGCGACCCTACGTACTCATCAACTAATTCTAATCCAGTATATCATGTCCACGTCGCTCCTGTCCCAGCCGACGGCAACTGCACAAGTACTCTTGCACATCTTGACCAGACGGGTCGTGGCGAAAACCCAATCTGCGATCCGACACAACCAGCGTCATGCCAACAGGGCGACCTAAGTGGGAAGTACGGAAATATCACAGATAGCTCGCTTTCGTATAGGTTCCACGACCCGTACACGTCGCTGAGGGAGGGTGACGGTGCATACATCGGCAACCGAAGCTTCGTCTTCCACTTCCTCAACAAGACGCGTATATCGTGCGCCAACTTCACCGTATCCCAGCCCAACACTAGCACACCCTATCCAACCAGCTCTGGCAGCGGCATCAGGACTTCCCCGACCCCCACTGCTCTCCCAGTTCCTGGCTCAGGCAGCGTACTGAATGTCGCGAAGAACTTGGCTATTGCACCTGTGGTGGCCGCGTTCCTCGCTCTGCTATAAGGAACCCGGTTATTCGGGGTACACCCACCGTTCCTGACTGAACCCTACAGTCCAGTTAAAAGCTAAAAGTTAATCTTCTTAATCCATACCTTGGGGTTGGCGTTTTGGACGTGATATTGAGCTCACGCCTTGAGATTGATCCATGATGATCTTCATTGAAACGTATTTAGATACTCATGAACTGATGAGACGAGGACAGATAATAGTGTACGACATTCGGGAGCTGTGGGAAAGTTCCTAGTAGGATATAAATTTAGCCTATTTATTTCCCTGTATATATGTTAGCTAACTTATCCTAATGGAAGTTTCTATTCGTCTCTGTAATACCTTGTCTAATAGTGACGTCTCATACCTCTATTAGAGGGATAATAGATCTTGACAGTTCTAAGGGTAAGCCTTGTTAATTCAACGTGTTGTACATAGCATAGAGATCACTTGACTGCTGACAAATGTACTAAACTCAAAGGAAGGTTACGATCTCATATACATGAAATGCGAGGCGTGACATGCGTAAGTGTGACTATGAGAGCCGGGTTACGACACTCTCATGTACGTCCGGCCACTCGGAAAATATTAAGAGCCCGGCGAGTTTCTCGGGGGACGTAAGGGCGTCATTAATGTTAGGAGACCCAATCATGCCGGGGTGCAATTAGGGAATCTTGGTGATGAGCTATTGGTTTCGTTTCGTAGCTAGATTAGGTGTGGCGTTTGTTAGAAAGCCCCGGTGTATTGGATTCGTTTTTAGTAAACTGACCTTCCCACTATTAAGACTACCAGCTACGAAGTTGAACAATGACATCCTTAACGATTTAATCTTCTAAGCACTGTGTCAATGCCATATCAATATGGGGGCTCCACGGAATATAACATCAACCCCACGATGTAGAATCCTACCGGCGCTGTAGATCTTAGAATATCCAAGGGCCAAACAGCTCAGACAACAATGATCTACTTTGCGCTATCGATGTCTCGCTTAAGACGAGGACCATCTAAGCTCACGAGAACTAGCGATGATCCCTCCCCCTCTCTTATCACGGAGAGCGGTAAGTTATCAACAATCAAAACCCTAAAGACTACCCCGGATGTTAGAACTTGGAGACGTACGGCATTCCCCATAATTCGGGCCGTAGCGACACTAACTGGCATAGTGCAGTGTAGTTCATGTCTTAACGCCACATCTAAGTCGAATTCAGTAAGTGTGCTCAGGAAATCAGGTCATATCTTGGAGTATGGTTTAGGTGAATGGGGCCACCCTATACTACTATTACATGAGAGTCAGAATGTGTTAACACAAGACAGACCTACAAGTTTCCTTCAACATATCACTTTACTAGTTGGGCAATGCGGCTCACCGATTACCGTTTTCTAAAACATCAATACAGATATGCATGTTTCAGCCCACGACCGAAACTCAAGAAACGTCTAGTCTCGCTGGTTGATTCAGTTCTAATATGACTAATGATATCCGTGAAAAGTGAAGACCCCTCTTGGCCGTATCGGGAGCAATAGTCGTGTGATGAATGGGGAGGCATTCGTAGGCGACTGTGGGATTCGCCCCCCTGACTAGCCACTCGACGCATTCTATCAACGTTAACTCCCAGTGAACTATAAAACGGCTTTATTATAGCCCTTAAGGTTGTACTATTGTTGTGATATTGCTATGCCTGTTTTCATCACACTTCTACTGAGACCTTCTACAACATCTCCCTGGAACCATGTTTCAGAGGGTTGTGCCATATTGACACTGTTCTTTAGGACGGGTTGACGATGAATCACAAGTTGGAGATTGTCTAGGAAATGATAACATCTTCTCGGCGGCAGGATGCTTATCGTCCGCTAAGCGAATGCTGGTTCTTGGCTTTCAGCTCAGGTACTGTTATGTGTAGTAGACCACTATAAAATTCAAAAGAAGCTATGGATATGTGGGACTTCAAATATAATAGTTTAGGTACCTAAAGTATCTACAAGGCTGAATTCACCCTCACCTGAAAAGCATATACCTATGATTGGGTGTATACATGGTATTACCGCGAGGCTAGAATATTGCTACGTTGGAGAGGCTGTACCGTTCCATCAATTCCATGCAAGAAAGATCGGACATAGTCTATTATAAGACCAGCAGCAGCTTCTAAGGACCTAATAGGCCTCCAAACACTGCCGCTTATTCCAAAAATGGATATGACTTATCGGAGCAGTCTGTGATAGGTATCGTTCGTCCGGAAATGGTAGATCGTCGCGTTCACACATGACGTTGTGTCCGCCAAGACTAGCTGCGCTTTCCAGGGACACAGATCTAGCGCGGATGCAGCCCGGGTCTTCGGGGCCTAGCCTTTCTCCTTCCATAGGGGCCAATGTTCCAGTCCTTCCAGCCGTCGAAAGAATGCAGGAGATCTGAGCCTAATGCAATGCGCGGTGGGAGCCGGGGTAAGCTGAAGAGGAGGGTAGGTTGCATCTGTAAGGGCGCGGGTGAGGTCTCCAATGGGGCGTGCCATCATCACGTAGATCTTTGATACCGATCAGATCTATGCTATGAATGTCGCGGTTGTTTCGCCGACGAAATCCGCTCGGAGATGCTTGTGAGAGGTAGCTGGTTTACTCACTACCTAACACTTGTTCCGAGCAAGCAATCCGGACCTTAGGTCCTTAAACAGAAGATAGGCAATTTAGCGATACACACCAATGGCCCATTGTCTCTTCAGCTAGCAAAAGTCCTTTCTCAATAGGAGGCCTAGTTGGGATTCGATGGCTGGGAGATGATGTCAGCAAGCTGTAACGAAAAGCTCAACTCGGGTTACAACTCAAAGTCTGTGATACGTGCGGAATCATGGCGACAAGGCTTGACAGATCCCAGTTACATTCGCACGCATTCAAACCTTTTCATCCGCGCTTCCGAATTAGAATTATTACGGGATTGGACACGCAATACGATGTACCTTCTTTAGAGCTGAATAGGGACCTGAATTGCGCGCGCGCTTTGCAAGAAAGCAAATGCGAGATGTGGTCCATGACTAACAGAGGTCTTGTTCCATTGCAGCTGGATCCGATGCAACACACCCGCAGCGTAAAATCGAGGCTAAGCTTCTGAGCAACGAACCTAACTCAGCCACAGGTAGCTCGATTTGCCCGAAGTGTTCAAGACTCACCCGCCTATCACGACACTAGCACTTCTATACCTGCCAAGTCAAGCCGTATTGGAGAGAGGTGCGTGACCCGACGGCATTTCGCTGAAAATATGCGACTCTCCGGGCCTTAAAACGGACATATCTTTAGTCTCAGATTGCGATAGGCGCCAATGGCTCTCGTGGCCATAGCTGGTTCAGCGCGGATCTTGTCAGCCATTGCTATTGGCTCAAGAGCTAGGTGTGAATCGAGCCTCGTGGGCAAATATTGTCAAGGGCTTTGTATTATAGAGCTGTCAATTTGGGCGATCCCAGGGGGGTTGCATGACCTGGGAATGGGAAAAAGGAGTTTCTGAAAAGAAACACACTCCAATGATTTGGCGAAACATGCCTAATACGGCTGCGTTTCTGAACTTCTTCAACCCGCTGTCCTGTACGGTAGTGCCTTGTTTAGCTGCTGTCAGCAATGATAGGCAAGCTCAGAAAGGGAAAAAAAGCAATTTAATAACACTGTCTTTTTAAACCAGATCTACGGTCTTGGCGTGCTTAGCACTGGGGCCGTCCCTGAAGCCGCCTCATTTTATTTTTCCTTTGCTTTGGAAACCATTTGTTTTTGCACCTCCATGTCGACCGTTATCCGCTGTTGGACTCTGGTCGGTTAGGGCTCATTGGGCTCTCCACAGAACTCTTACTATTCAAGATGGAATGCAGCAGTGCAGAAGTGAGATGTCCAGGGTCTCTAAAGTCTAGACGCGAAGACTTGCAGAAGTTGTGCCCATATGACGCACACCCTCCAGTTCTGAGGTCGGCGACCACTTTCTCGCAAGCAGCAGGGATCGACTCTTTGGACACTACTGGACACTACGTACCTCGAATACTCCCTCACGGCATACTGGGGTAGTGATCGATACAGAAGTCTATGACAGCTGCAGCCAACCCGTCTCGAGTACAACTACTCGCAGCTCTTGGCCGTAACTTTCGCGGCAAGCATCCCACCCCCTCCGTGGTGATTGGGTTGAAAGAGTCCGTTCAGATACCGAGGCCGTTGCACTCAGCATTCTCCCCGCAACGCTTGCCTGAAAGAGGCGCTCGACCTATCCAAGCTCGCAGAAGAGGGCAGAACGGTGGAACTACCGCCAAATAGGATGACTTCCTATCTGAACCCATGTCTTAGATGACCCTTGTAAGTGGTAATAGTGTGTGCATACTTACATGACTTTGCCGCGATCGGTTGGCATGCTTATTCCGCCAGAGCCTCCTCGGTAAGTTTCTGAGGCCATTTTGGACATCGTCCCGAATCCTCAAAAGTCTTCCTATTGCAGTTCGAACAGCAATTAGACACCAGCCTTATCAAGTACATCATGGGTCCACAATGCGCAGTGAACTGCATGGCTCTGGAAAGCCGTTCCAATCATACCGCTTTCGTTATTCCCCCTTGCATCTGACATTCGCGCTTCTTATTTTTGTCAAGGTACGTAGGGTCCACTAACGTACGTCAACCGTCCTCTCTTGAACCCTCGTGAAGAAGAGGCCTCTAGCTATAGGCTTCTCATTCTCTCATGTCTCCCACTCTCCCACCGGGATAATTCCAGAAGTACACATGTTACCTCTTAACATCTAGAGAGCTAATTTTGGACAGGCAATCGGGTACGTATTGGCGTCGTCGCTCCTAAAAGGGAAAGGGTCAGGTGTGTCAGACCAACTCGAAGGGTCCAATAGACTCTACTAGGTTCTCATCATCAGATGTGCGGCAAATATCCCTGAGGGAACCGTCTCCAGGTACGATGTATCACTAGATCGCAGTCTTTAGCGTACAGATGTGCTGCGCCTGCTGCTCCCCTTATCGACTCGCCAAGATGTTTGCCCGGTCATCCGCTTGTGCCAGGTTCTTGACTTCGACATGGCAAGACAGCCAATAGTCAACACAGACTGAGTCTAGCACACCGCGCCACCACCTCGTTGCTGACCCGTATCGACTAGATGATGTAGGGCGGATATCACCCCACGCTCCTTCCCCATGCTATCCGCTATGGGGGCCTATTTAGTGGCGGCAGAGGAGAGAGAGGCCGAGTATAAAGATCCTCCGTCTGGAACCGTGCCGCAGAAGTTAGCTCCTTGACGAGCGCGACACAAGAATCTGGCACAGCCATCCCTCATTGCTATCTAGAAACCCAGATCTCAGAATCCAGAAACGTGCCTTTCTATCCTCCAATATAATATCAAGTCAACCGTCTCGAAACGTCGAGAAACCTTGCCTTCTTAACAACCTATATTACTCATGCCTCTCCTCACCATGTCGAAAGGGTACAACAGTGATGTGGAGGCTCTGCGCCAAAAGGAATATCCACACATGAGTGATGGTATGTTTCCCTGTCTAGCCCAGCCGTGCTCCAATTTGACCGTAATCAGGAGTCTACCTAGACCACAGCGGAGCGACCATATACGCGAAATCTACCATCGATTCGTTTTGCGCCAAAATGGTTGCCAACTTATATGGAAATCCGCACTCAGAGAACTTTCCAGCTAAGCTTTCTGGGGATGTCGTAGATCAGGTTCGGGAGAAGACGCTCAGGTTTCTCGGCGCAAATCCTGAGCACTTCGACCTGATCTTCGTGGCTAATGCCACTGCGGCCATTAAACTCGTCGCGGACTCGTTTAGGGATCTCGCCGAGAAGACTAGCGACCAGAGGTTCTGGTATGGCTACCACAAAGATGCACACACTAGCATAGTGGGAGTGAGGGAGTTGACATATGGTCAATCCTACTGCTTCCGGAACGACCAAGAAGTGGAAAGATGGCTCCATACTCCTGGAGCAACTTTCGTCAATCGCTATCGACCCGGTGGTCTGGGGTTGTTTGCTTACCCCGGCCAATCCAACATGTCTGGCAGGAGACTGCCACTATCATGGCCGGGGATCCTGCGGCAATCGGAATACTTACAGAACACTTATACTCTTCTTGATGCTGCTGCATTAGCTATGACATATCCTATGGAAAATGTCTTCAGAGATGTGGACCAGGCGCCAGATTTCACCTGCTTGTCACTGTACAAAATCTTTGGCTTTCCAGACATTGGGGCATTGATAGTTCGAAAAGACTCGGGGCACATTCTGACTCTCAGGAAGTACTTCGGCGGGGGAACCGTGTCTATGGTTGCGACATTTGGCGAGAATTGGCATCGTTCAAAAGGCCTACAAGCACCCACTTACAAGCTTCATGAAGGTCTCGAAGACGGAACCCTCCCTTTCCACAGTATTCTTGCACTTGGAGAAGCGATCGATGTACACAAGAAACTGTACGGCTCAATGAGCAAGATCTCTGATCATACCTCCTACCTTACCTCTAGATTATTTAGAGGCCTAGCTACTCTGCGCCACTCTAACGGGCGGCCACTTTGTCGCATCTATACCGAAAATAGCGACTTTGATGATTCCACAAAACAAGGCTCCGCCATCGCTTTCAACGTGTTACGAGCGAATGGGCAATATGTGCCCTACTCTGACGTCGAACGTTCAGCAAATTCTGCCGGAATCTATATCAGGTCTGGGGGTGAGTTGACTCATTTCCCCAACTCAACGCGTGTGATATTCGTTGGTCTAACTTATCTTACTAGGGGTATGCAATCCTGGCGGCATCTTTACGGCGCTTGGCTATGAACCCTGGATGACTGAGCGTGCTCTTTCCGCCGGTCACCATTGTGGTTCACATGGCATAAGCATCATCCACAGACTTCCCACAGGGTGCGTCACAAACCGACTTCTCGTCTTACCCTACTTCTAACCATCCCTTGCTTGCTGTATACTAATATCACGGTTGCGTAGGATCGTTCGAGCCAGTCTTGGAGCAATGTCAACCAAACAAGACGTCGACACCTTCGTGGATTTCCTACGTACCACGTTCCTTGAGGATAACCAAGAATGGGCCCCTTCAACTCGAGCAGCAGTTCGCTCCCCGCGCGCTGAAGCCTTTACTTTGGATTTACCCATGGAATACACCACGACTAATTTCCCGGACGTAAGAGAGGTTCCACGCCCACGCCCTATGCTGCATCACTTCACGACGGCCCCTGAAGCTACCCCGAGGGTTACCCCCCTCGCAATGCATGACTTGGTCAGTGGCCTTGCTACTGTAAAATAAATTACAAGATGCTTGGTTAGCGTGACGGGATCTTTCATGCTCCAACCTCACCGCAGAAAAATGACAAGTCCCCTGTTGCGGGTGTCATCTTCGCCCGGCGTCCGTGTCTTTGGTTGGAGTACTTGTGTCGTATTTGCTTATCTCTAATCTAGTCAATGGGTTGCATGGTGGTACACGCGCTCAGTAAGAGAGCTAGAATGAATTTGCACGTGTATGAAAGAGGCGGATTTCAATCCTTCCTTTTCATTTCCAACTGGAGCTGGCTTTGTTGGCTTTCTCATTACAGATACAGAGGGTGTACACACCAATTTGACGCATGGTTGGGCTATGAAGGAAAAGAGTCTCATCTAAGATGTCAGTATTACAGGCACATTAATAATAGGTTTCTCAGCATCCTCTCGGATTGCAACCAACAATTAGCTAACCCTCGTGCCCCCAACGTACCAATACAATAAGTCCATCATACTACGTTCCCGACTTTAAATACATGAAACTAATAGAAAGCTATGGCCATGCTTGTCATACGGGAACTACAAGATATCCATCCCACGACCGAGTTCCCCCTCCCACCGGTCAAACAACCCTAGAAATAAGGTAGAAACAGGTAAAATAGCCGGAGTGATGTTCATAGAGTCGTGGTGCATATTATGTCAGATCTTAAGCCATCCGTCCCGAAATCCAATCGATGTTGCAGCACTGTCTCGTTTCCGGTCTGGCGGCGCGGCGCATGCAATCAATATGCGCACCCCGCGAAAAAAAAAGGCCTTGTTATAATATATACGAGGCCCACTACAAGGCGAGTAATTGCATCCTTTTCCGCCCGGGAAAGCATGCTAGTGTATGACATGACGCACAGAGCGTCCTCAAATAGGAAGCAAAAGGCGCATAAAGGCCAGGAGACTTCGTTGTTGTGGTACGTTCCCGGAGCTAAGTTAAACTCTTGACCCCCTTTTTGTCAAACCAGATTACGGTTCCTAATCCGTGCGCAGATGGTAACTCATTAAACCATGATCTACGGAAATAGGGTAGTATCGGAAAGGTACACAAACTAAATGCGGCTGGTACCCAAGGCAACACAACCCGCGAGGCGCAAGGTAAGACCTGTACAATTCTATTTAAATGCTTGTCAACTGTTACAGATTTACTTGCTAGTTAATCCTCAGAATCTCATCCTCCCCGTATGCCGGACTTTTCATCCAACAATTCTACTGCTTAGGTAGAGATAGGGCTACGCGGCAAAGTCCTATATCTTACCCCCAAACTCCGCAGCGGTACAGGTCATGATTAGTACTGCTCTGAACCAGCAAACCGGTTCCTGCGGATTCTTCCTACCTATACGATGCGAGGATGCAATTATCAATAGTGTCAGCCTTGTAGTGCCACTTTGATGCAGTCGGAACCGGGTCACCGGAGGTAGCCCCTTGACGATGGGAGGCCACGACAGTTGAAGGGTACAGTAATCAGATGACGACACCCCTCATTTTAATTCGAATCTGGCTTGGCCCAAGACGCAAGATATGTCGCAATATTGGGCGGGGCCATCTACTGTCAAGTTACGGTCGTACCGTACCGACGAGAATGCTGGTAAAGGCGGCAGTTATCATGCGTGTCTCAAGCATCTTCTTAGGATATAATCAACTATACGATTTTCCATCTATACGACGCTACGTCTTTCGATCCTTTGAACTTCTTTTTACCCTGCAAACCGCGGCTAATATTTCTCGTTCCGGGGTTCGGTGTGAATAAGTGAGGGGAGGTGATGCTGAAGGTCCTAATTTCATCTAGTATCTCGAACATAGCCGCATCGTACACGATGAGTGGCTGCCTTGTCACAAGCTCTAAGCAAATAGTTTCTAGGATTTCGATCACCTCGCATGATGTTACAGCCACGTAGCACGAACGAACGAGCATGCCTTCATCTTGATCCTCAATTCATATCTTCGTAAGATAGGTAGACTTGGGAATCCCGAGGTCGGCCGTTTAAGGTCTACCAAAGACATCACGCGACCTTTAAAACAAGTTAATCTCGATCGCGGCAAGCCTCAACAGTAATTGTGCTCTGAACTTGTTGGTCCTTTTCCTTCGATTGGGATGGGATGTCTTAGTGAGAGGATTCAAGCCTTGTTCTCCGACCGTACCTACGTAACATCTCTCCTAGTTTTGGACGATGTTACTGTTGGATGACTGAGGTGTATTAAGGTGCACAGTCAGGATAGACACATAGTAGACAACTTACAAATGTCTCAACCACTCTCTAGCGTCCTCGCCTCTCTATGATTCGGATCAAATACTAAACCCCTCAACTACTAATACATTGCTCGTTCCTTAATTTAGTAGAATATGTAAGATCTTGCTTCAGAGTTCATAGAATAATATATGGGCCAATCCTACTCACTAATCTTTCCCAGCCTCTTGTCACTCATTAAGAGCTTATGCGAAACTTTGATTCCAAGGTTAATGAGCTTAATCGAAGCCTCGTCGTTTGCCAAGGAGGTAAGACGACGGTTTTACTAGGAGTTGAAGGGTTACAGAGTTCCACATATGACCTAGAGTACGACGTTCCCTGGTCTTTAGAAAAAGATATCATCCTACCTACCTACTTTAGGTACCTACCTCAGCGGGAATACCTAACTTAAAATATCTATACGAGTCGTATTGCTATAGACTGCTTTCTATTCGGTAGTTCAGTTGTCTTGTCATTGAAGTCAGCTTGTGACATTAGAGGATAGGAGTGGAGCCAATGTCGGCCGATCAGGCGATAACTCATGGAAGGCTCCAGTAGGTACCTCGTAAAGGGACTGCAAGTTACTAGTTTCCAATAAAACTCATACTCTCTAGTATGGATATTTCAGCCTCTACCTAGGTTAGGTACCTAGGTACCTGGTATAATATAATCGGCGAGTCTCTATCTCCTGCCTCCCACTTTGTACAACAACCAAATTCAAGGAATATCTGTATCCTCCAATAGCTCGCCTCGTTTTCCAATGGTATGGCTCGCTCAACTACATCTTAATACAACTGCCTACAGTAGAAGTAGTCGAGTGTTAGCTTCTCATATTATCCATCCCCTAGTGCTTGACTCTAGTTTTGGCGAATATTGGGAGTCAGTGTGCCACGAAACCTCGACTTGAGATAGCAGAGCACCTGGATTTGTGTTCACTTTGGACTTATCTCTAGAGTCTCTCTACAGAGTGTCTATGACAATATTAACCGCTTTAACCAGCCTGTTGAAGTGTTATTTGCCTACCTAGAGGTAGTAATTGCTCTAGAACCACATCTCGAATAGAGTAAAACGTCATGGATACCTAGACTGTCTGGCAGGTACGGTCACGAGTGCTTATTTCGATCTAAGATCCAAAATATCTATATAAGCAGATACTTAAGTCTATTAATTGTTTAAAGTCAGAATTCCGTATAGATTAAATTCCGGATCGAAACCTAGATCCTTATACTGTATGCCCCTTTGAGTCTCATCAAATAATTCTAGCTAAGATGGCCGGAGGCGGCCATCATCTGCCTTATCACATGGAAGCGCCCCTTAACAGGCCTCGGTCTCCCCTCCTGGAGACCATGGATAGATCTGGCGCTTCCAAAGTAAACCCTCCCGTACCTTTTTATCTGAAGGCTACCTACCTAGTTTTTCCCCTTGAAAAGGAACCTACTGCTTCAAAGACGAGTCTAGCGGAGGGAGATAACGGAAGTAGGTCAGCTCTCATGTGCGTAGGGGGCTCTCTACGAGGTATAATCACGTGTGGCATTGCACACGAATTAGTCTCTACCTACGTAGACTGAGAGTAAGGGGATTCACATAGCGCATGGCCACGATGAAGGCCAAGCAACACGCACTATCTCGTAAGTCCCATCTATACCAACATATCAACCTATCGTATGATGCTATCAACCCTTGAGATAGACTCTGACCACCCGTATTGTTCTTGAAGTCTATCATCTCGCCTCGTCCTATACCAAGCATCATTAGAGCCTCTGGGGTGCTACATAGCATTATCTCTACGTACTTTCGAACTAGAAGTTCCCATATTATTATGAATAACCCCTGATGCATCTGTGAACCACCAAACAGTTGTCTAAAGATATTTTAGGTACCTGAGGTACATTTACTTCATACATACGATACGTTATCAATGCGGTGTCCCCGAACTGGGCGTTTGACGACTCCGGACTAATCTTCCCGTATACAATTTAGGCTAGGCCCTCAAACAACATTCTGTCCATGCTTGAGGTGTTTTCGGACCTAAACAAGTTTCGGTACGCCACAGTCGTGTGGCATGCGCGGCGTTCCATCCTGAGAAATGTACCGTGAAAGGGCTGCGGGTGGGTATACGCTTTTTGTAGAAGGCTCAGCGGAGTAGGAGGAGTCCCAAAGCCATCTTCCTTTGAACAGATCAATCTCTATATCTTTAAATACACATATTCGCATTCTATGTTCTTGAGTAGTATGCCGTATATCTCTGTATCAATGTCAGGTCAACTGCACGGACTTGGTAGTACTCGTGGCCCAGCCGGAATTGCTTCGTATTGAACGTATACCTATCCTCGTGGTTCTGGTTCGTAATATGTAAGAGTAATGTTTATTCCTGCATGTTGAGAATCAGGTTTTCCGTTTTGATGAAGTGTCTCAGCCTCCTGGCATAGGCGCCTTCGAGTGAAGTTGCCGTATCCGCTAGCACACTAGCGATAGCTAGACCTGGTAGGGATAGACAACGTGCCAAGCTCTGGGTCGATAAATACCGTAAGGGGAGGGAAAGAGGCTACAAAAGCACGTAGTCCTCATGCTAGTAATTTTAGGAGGCGAAATGAAGATGAGACCGTATGAGCGCCATGGCTCCGGCGATACGAAGCTTGGACGATCACGTCTAAACCAGCAGGATGCTTTAGCGATAAAAAACAAAAGCAACCAAAACGCCACTCGTGCTCTACACGTAGAGCAGTGGGGGTGCAGTTCGGGCTCGTCCTACTCTGTTAACACACCTCGAATTCTCCGAGGACTTCCAATGTTAGGCTGTATTGATAGAACATGGTGGAAAGAAGAGTATATCTATCTACTAGTGTTCGTAGGATAGGTAAGGTACCTATGTAGGTACCTATGTATTGATTGTAAGACTAGTTCCCACGGGCAATAAGATATCCAATTGAGAATATTCTTGCGAAAGAAGTCCTCTTCGGCATGGAAGACACTACAAGTTTGCATGTGATTGCTGTAGACACAGAGTGTGGCCGTCCTCTGGACATCAACATATGGCTTGTTGTACAAGCTGAACCGAGTAAAGTACCTTTTTTCACTAGGGATTCGTAGGTAGGTCAAATTGTACCATGTTTTTGCCATCCTGGCATAATTACCTAGGGAACATATTACGTACCTAAGGTACCTAGGTAGGAAGTTTCGTTAAGTCTCATTGCTCACTACATTGCGGCTCGTTCAACTGACTTTTTAGTTCCACAGAGCCGTTAACCACCGCATGGAGCTAGGTGAAAGTCCTCTGAGACAGCAAGTCTCCAGTTCCACTGTGAAACTGAAGACTTCCCCGTGGCACACTACAGATAGCGTGGTGGAGTGGGGATTTCTCATCCCATTCTGACGGTACTGTCGATTGGTTCCTCTCAGCAGCGACTGTTCTGGATTGGAATCCCCGGTCACTTGAGTCCTCGTGTGACGCAGAAGCAAGCCACCCAGGTTACCTGGGGCGCGTGAACGTGCATCTGGCTAAGATGTACCTTTCTGTTATGATTCATGAGAAGCCAGTTACCCATATTCATGGGATAGCTACTGTGAGAATATCACTCCAGCCAGGCAGAGGTTAAAGTGTTAAGGCGTAGATATGCGCGACGAGCTGGCCGAGAACTTTTTCTTGATAACGCCTCGCAAGGGAATATCAAGATCTACACCATTCCAGTTTCCCATTGGCTTTGATTAACCTCGAATTTTGCTGGAAGATTTTGAATTGAAAAATTTCTCCTTGGCTCTAGTAAGGCCTTAGGCGCTAAGTCTGCGCATAATCCATAGTCCACTAGGCGCTGCCCCAGGTCATTTCTCAAATCGAAGCCATTTGCTTTGACTGGCCGAGGAAGCGAAACAATGATATTGATGTGCATTCTTCCTGTATAATGAACGCATAAGTAGGGCTAATGCCGGGCCGCTCACCGATTTTCCGAACGTTAGAAGTAGCAGGTAGATGAGTCCAAGAAGTACTGAACTCTGCTATTCTGGCTAAACGGAGATCAAACAATACTGCGGTTATTGACTAAGGTATGCGGTGAGTTGTGCTCGCTGTCCGACGAAGAGATGTGAATTATCTCAAGTTTCCCGAGACTGTGATGTCACTGTTCTAGAGAGGTGACTTAGGTGACCCTCGACAACCTCCCATGCATTATTTTTAAGACACTCGGAGGATTGCTCCATAATGCGCGTGGGCACGGTCCCAGCTCCTTGGCCATGTGATTAATTTGGGAAACTCGTTAGGAGACTGCCAGTGCCAATAGAAGTGATGACTTGAGGCTAAACAATGCATTGCGTCTTTGGGACACTATTGAGCATGGCGGTGGAGCAGGATTAAGAAGTTGTGGTTGGCGTGCCTGGTGATGAAACATGAGGAATCACAGCAGATTGTTAATGAGTGAAGAAAAGACTAAAATCCTCATACATCTAATTAACTGGAGAAAATTACAACGTGTCCGGCGGATGGCGTAAGAATTCACCCCTGTAATTCATTATAAGTGGACAGTCGCACGTCGGTCCTGGTGCATTGCATTAGAAAGCGCCGGGGATTGCACTTTGTCTCTCGCATGAATTTTCAGTTTTCCTATTGTGGTTCTATGCACATCTGAGATACATACTGCAGTCTGAGGTCAGCTGCAACCATCTATCTGGCCTATCAAGAAGAGGAAAACCGATAGTAAAATCGAGGATTATAACATCAGATCGCGGGCCGCCCCTTGACTAGATCCTAGGTACCCAGCTTAGTGACCGATTATCGCATGCCGGCTTGGTATGCGTAATAACGCCATTCTGGCCACCAACTTGCATATGCAATGTCATCCCATTTACGATTGAAATCCTCCTTACTGGTTATATCACTAAGATCTCAAGCGCTGTAACAACCAATCAAGCTACCCCATGACGAAAGAAGGCGAATACATAGTGAAGGAAGATGCATATTAGAAGTAGGAGGCTTTTTTTTTCTCTCTCTCTCTTTCGCTGCAAACCCATAAACACCCCTGATGGGACCTTGGCAAAAATCCGAAGTCCCTGGCGTCAAGGTAAGACCGGACGATTGCCCATCAGCTCGCTCAGCTTCAGGTCAGGTTTGATCTCCTCAAGGCTATAGACTATCGGGGAGCTCGAGCAATGATCTTCGGTCAATCAATAATTCTAGCTGCTCTCGCCGCCGCAATTTGTAGAGGTTATCGCCTAATCATAAGCGGCGCATCGGCGTGAGTATCACGATCCTGATCGCGCATCATTTTTGATCGACAGATACCGTGAAGATGCACTGTTGACCTAAGGCGCGAATGAAGCCGACTTTCCATGAAGAAGATCAAGTTCATCCTATCACGTTCGGCTGAACGGATTATGCTTACTAGGCTTCTGGAGATATTGCTGTTTACTTCGGCAAATAATTTTCTACGAACCTAGCCGAATGAGATTCCACCGGTATGAAAGGGCTATGGGTTAAGCTACAATATAGCTATGATATGCCTAGGATGTACCTTCACCTAGTCTAACTCCGGACACCAGCTACATCAGTCAGGCGAAAGCTAACTGTCGAATAAGAAAAAAAACGCAACATATGGCGCTGGAACACTTTACGGTGAGGTTCAGAAGAGGAGTATGTTGGGGTGAAAATGGCTTAGGCATTCGCGCATCTGGACTGTGTTGTATCAAAGTACCTACCTACCTATCATGCTGTTGTACTTCGTAGCGTTGCATGATGCGAAAGACTAAGATCAGGATCTTCCCTTGCTTCCCCATCTTCATCAGCCATTTTACCGGGCTGCTGGAACTGTTCAGGGCTGGTGTTAACCCGACTCGCAAATAAATGCTTTCGAATCATAAAAAGTGGTAATATTACAGGTCACAATTACACGTATATGCAAAACAAAGGACTTTAAAGCGTCTCTCGAGGCTAGAGAAAGACATCTTGATTGTTTCGTCGAGACCATCCCAAGTTACGTACCATCTAACATCTACACGATCTTTTCCAGGTAGCATCGTCACGAGCTTAAATAGGGACACTTTTTTTTTCTTGAGTACGATGTAAAACCTACCTACCTAGGTAGGTAGGCATATCTCGACCGCCTAAGAGGTAGACAATGGTATAGACAAAGAAATAAAAAAAAAATAAAAAAGCAAAAGGAAAGACAAGATGAATTATGAGAGCCGCCGCGCTACTACTCAAATGCGCACGTACAGTTGAGACAAGTGTTTCCGACGACGGAGTCTCAATGCTTTGCCATGCCAGAGTCAGCCCTAGCGGTTGGGATTATTCCATTTCGTAATCTAGATCGGCCCTACCCAACTGCGTTGTGCTTCCAGTCTCCTTGCATATTCCAAGCCTGTTAGTCGCCATCTCGCCCTAGCGAATAAGGGTGGAGTTGGTAACTATCAGATGGTGGCTCTTATTGTAACAGGGGTGCATCAACTGCTTTTCAGGCTATCGTCCCATGTTCGTTGCTTTGATATCTTTCTGGCGCCGGGATCAACAAGGATACAAGGATAAGCTACAGACTAAGTATGGGGAGCCACCGATGACTTTGATGGAAATACTCTAGCCTCAAAGAAAAGATTGAAGATGCTATTTGGAAAAAAAGGTGAATAGTCAGGAAGCACGGAGAGTGAAGGCCACTCCCGTTAATCCCTGTCATCCCACTCTCATGTCACAGATTTACCGTTTGCATAGTCCCAGAAAACTGGTTGAACCGTTCCATCATGTGGTGTGTTACTAGGTTAACAGCACGTAGGTCTTCTCAATGATTCGCGCTTCTCTCAAGTTCAATAGATTGAGTAAGAGATTCTAGTTTAAGACTTGTCTACGCTTCGGGCCAACTGTATTCCTCGGGGCACAGCGTATCCGTTCCTAGACGCCTTAGCGCATTTTACACGTGCATTACATTCCCCCTTAACTTAAGAACTACAGCCTGTGTACCAACTGGCTATTATGGGAATTATGGTACAATAAATGTAGTACCTACGTGATGAGGATAATCTGTGGCTCGTCGGAGGCACTTCTAGTGCATAACAAGTCGGTTAATCCTCCCAGGAACAGGGTAGTCTAGCCAAATGGTGAAAGGTTGACGTAAAGGAGGTTCTGATAGATGATATCTGCCTCATATTCGACATCGAGGCGAAAGGGTAATAGGGATTGGCAACTCTAAGTTCCAAATAGCATCGCCTTTTGCCAGTATCTCGCAACTAAATTTCCTTGCTCTTTTTTTCAATTGCGCCTCGGTCGAGACGGGCGTATTATATTATCCCTTTTCTTTTCCTGCTCTCGTCATCAATTTTAGTCCGGCAGCTCTCTATTCCATTACTTCCTCACGGGGAAAAAAAGTAGCGAGGTCGCCTGCATGTCGTAAACCCCGGGGAACTCTCCTCTACTCCACGCAGATCTCTTGATCCTACGCCACTCACCGGTGGCTCTTAGTTTCTGATATATACTCAGGGTCTGCCCCAGACGGATCTTCTTCGATTGTTGCTTCCCGCACCTGGCTCAAAGGGGATTTTCTCATCTATGGGTATCCGTATCCCGTGGACCACCCGGGAGACAAGAATAATGCAGAGACGTCCCACGATTTTCTAACTTGGGAGATCTAGGCCGTCACCGCTGTGGGAACTTCCCGGTTCCGTGGGCCGTGCTCACGTTCGATCATAGCTTCTAGCTTCAAGGGTGGCGTCCAGCTATAACCGTGTCTACATTCACAGATCCGTTGATCATTATTGACCCGGTCAGACCTTCAGCATTACCCAAAATTTCACCGCAGGCTATAACGGGGTGTGTTGATCAAAGGCATCATAATTCTGAATTATAGCCCTACTAAACATCACTTTTCCGCCCAAGAAAACGTTGCAACTAATTCGAGACACTACCGAAGATATCCATTCGGCCGTCCGGTACACAAACTTCAGAAACCTGACCCGGAACGGTGTGCACCAAGCTTCCCGATCTAGATATCTTTTGGATCCTTGTCCCCAACTTGAGAAGTTACCCCAGGTATAAAGCTGATTAGGTGCGGGCTTCTGTATGCGTTGTCCTACCACTCACTTCTACTGCCTTGTTAAGCAACGGCGGTCCTTGAAGGTTGCTTTTGTGGTCGGACTGCATATCTGGTTCCAGGGCCGCGAGCTGTTTTGCGGACTCCATTGGCCCATTCCCGGTTCCCTCTCCACTACCTCCCTCTAGTCATTGTTACCATCTTTCGGTTTATACCGGCCATAAGGAGTGAGTGTCAAGTTCGAATCGAAAACCTGCTAAACGCCGCCCTTTACCATCCACTATCAGGTGCCCTAGCCGGTGAGAAGCCACAACGCGGACGCCAACTGCCCCCCATTCAAAGGATAAGCTCCTTTCAGCAGCTTACTCCTTGGCCTTCACGTTATAGAGCCTCGTTGATGGCAATCACCGCCCGACAACTTTACCACGACAGACAGTTCTCAGGGGTACGTAGTTACTCGAACTTAGATCCTCCCGAGCCGTCCAGGTCCATGATAAGTGCAATGTCTTATCAGTACCCACCGTCACAAGAGGGCCCCGAGATAGGGGCGTCGCAAGTCGGCTACATGGGAGGTAGCCATCTAACAGCGACAGCTTCCACCCCAGAGGTAAGACTTACCAGCAACCAACCTAGCACAGCCTCCATCTCCACCACTCCCTCTATTTTACCAACATTTAGCCCAGGACAACCAGACCTCCCCCGCTCGGCGACGAGAACCCCTGCCTCAAGAATTCAAGTTAAAAAGATCCGTCTCAACCCCTAACGTAAGACCGCAGGGGCCGAACGAAGCCGATCCTGGGCCACTTGGTCTTCCCAACGAGAAAAGACGGAATAAACTTGGCTATCACCGAACACCTATCGCATGTTGTAAGTAGTCGCTGCGTCAAACCATAGCTAGCTCGGGAAAAGGATTTGTATGAAGTACTAAAACGTGATCCGCCGTAGGCCACTGTCGGAGAAGGAAAATCAGGTGCAAACAACCGGAAATACCGGACGTCCTAAGACGATGTGAGAGTTGCATTAATCTCAAGAAAGACTGTGTCTATGCCGCAGTAAATCAACCACCGCCACTTGCGACAGGACAGAGACAAGGGACAAGAGCCTCCGTCGGAACTAGCCTCGCATCACCCTCCACTTCTCCATCGATGCCGACGGGAAACATAGTGGAAACACAGTCGAGCCAAACCTACCACCAGCTAGCCTCAATGTCATCGATGTCCAGTATGACTCAGCAGTCGATAGAACCAAGAGAGGACGAAACTTACTCTAGCGAGACTAAAAGTAGGTGTAATCCGAGCCGCCTCTCCTAGTACCTGTGACTATGAAGCATCTACTAAGAGGCTAAAAGTTCCACCAAATGCAGCAACCGGCCGGGCGTTCAACTACGGACACGGGACAAGCGGCTGGATGTCGGCGGATGCAGGCGCTAACGTGGCGAAGACGCCTAGCGACGCAAACACTTCGTGGACGAATTTTGCTCATGGTATGACGGAGACCCCTGATCTCTCTCCTTATACCTCCCACGCGCCGCCGACGTCTCTGTCAACATGGCCGGCGACTTCGCTCGGATCCAGCAGGATAGACACCAACATTCGGCTTGACGATGTATGGAAACCGTATCCCCCAGGGACAAGATCAATGTCCTACAGCGACGACCAATCTGAGCAGTTTGCTTCTGCATCGACAAGAGCGTATGAAAGGGTCCAAGTATCGGAAGCACACCTAAGTGCTCAGGGGTCTCTCTCTGCCGGTGCCGTGCCGCATCCGACATATAACGCATGGCAACAGCCGTATCAATATGCTAAACCCAACGAAGACTACGAAGGGTGGTACGAAGACCATGGACATCATCCGTCGAACGCACATATTCCATCCTCCGGAGAGGATCTCTCCCAAGCCGGAGGCATGTACTATGGCGGACGATGACGTTGAAATCGGCCACGGTTACCGTGGGGAGAACAAGTAGACCACTCCGGCGGCCGTTTCCCTGGCTTCCCTCGTGCATTATTATATTCCGTCTTCGGTTGGAGTGGGCCTCGTCTTCCCAGATCCGGAAGTACTTACTTCCCTCTTATACATTGGTGTACGATCGACGAGTTATGGGTAAAGGTTAATAGGGTAGAAAAAGCAGGAAAAAGGGTACCATTAACATAAACAGAAAAGAAAAAAAAGGGCATGAGCTGGAAAAGGGCTGAGCGACTGATCTGCCTGAGCGCAAGGAGGGATCTGCGACACGTTCGTAAACCCGGGAACGCCTGGGGGATCGACAAGACTACACCATGCGAGACCGCGACCCAACGGCAGTTAACTTTATAACCCAGGGTCTTGGAGTCGTGTGTGCTCCCCAAATTAACTTCTACCGGTCGGCCAAGGAATATAACGGTATTCCGCGTCTGGGAGTAATAGTAACGGACCTCTCTTGGCCGATCTAGGGGGAGAAAATGGCGTAGCATTATCAGCCACGAACACCTCATTATCGTTTTTTTTCGCCAAGTATGAAGGCATTGCTGTCTTTACCGGACGTAACAATATTAACTAAGCACTCCATCCCGCCTTCAATTTGCCATTGTCATCGAGGGTCCTTTAGTTGATCGAAACGGGAAACGAATTACTATGTCCACATGTGGGATGATGACACGGGAAAATTAGACAAGCTGAAGTGAACAAAGGGATCCATATCATCTGCAGTCAGAGGTGGATATTGGATATTATACATTTGTGTAGGCAAACAGACAGAGACGTGGCGGGTTGATGGCGATAATCTTTCTTCAACCGGCGATCAGTCCATGCGCCATCGATGGGCTTGCCGTCTGAGACTTTTCGGCCCGCAACTGCGCGTAACGTGTGAACCGAGATCGCCGACGCTCCCGAAATGTAAGAGGTGCGTTTAAGGCTAGGTTGTCGTGGATTTTACTTTTCATGGTACGCCATGGCGGATCCCGATCCTGTCTCTGACTCTAACTTGCAACGCTGTCATTGTCACTCACACCCCTATCTACCTTTGGCTGCATATGGCTGCTTTGTTACTTGGCAAATTCCCGAAAGGCTCGAGCTGCGAAGACTGCAAGAAGAAGTCAAAGTGTTTTTGAGGTTCGGATGTTTTTGTTTTACGTTGGACTTCCAGGAGGGGAACGTCTGTGTGTTTTCAACTCTTTACATATGTTGTATCTAGACTTGTTAGGGAGGGAGTAACCTCTTCCTGTAGATAAACGCTGGGGCCGCCCCGGGCATTACTTATGTATGTATATGCTAACTTGAAGGAGTGTCATCTAAAGACGTACATTCGGCTCTTGATTAACTGCATTTTCATTTGCTAATGCTATAATGAGTGTGTACTAGATGGCATGACTGGACGTGTACCTCCTAACCGCAATGGCTGCCACTGTCCTAGCACATGAACGTTCATATTGCTAATATAAGTTTGGGGGATATGACGGAGAGAGGCAGTCACACAACGATACAAAACAAGTCCCTTCGGCTTCATTATGCCGAGGATGTCTTGGATGACAATGGCAGCTCAATTAAACTGTCTATTGGCTTTTATGCCGTGTGCCATGATGACGGTGTGTGTCGTATAAATTAGTATCGGCTCGGATTTGTCTAACAATATTTCTGTATGGCAAAGTTCCCACTCCGACCATATAGAGCGCTAGTAGTCACCTACTGCTGGGGACGACGTAGGATCCCAGCCGAACTCCAATTCTTGGTAAAAGGGAATTTGTAAATTGCGACTATTAGTATGTAAATAGGGAACCAACTTGAAATATCATTGATTAGTAAGCTTATCGTCGGCTGTCTTCACGCTTTTAATTGCCAAGTCAGGACGATCAAGCCAATATAAGCCCCGATACTTAGAGCCGTGAGAAAAAGGACACTATTTCCGGAGGTGCGAAATTTATTCCTCACCTCCCCATCGCAGTCGAACGAGGTGAAAAACTGTCTGTTGCCCTGATATCGACGGTATATAGCGCATAACAATACTGCCGCGCCATAAACAGCGAACAGCGCGCCTATGGCGTAGAACTCGGAGGTAAAGATCTTGAGGATGATCAGAGCGAAACTGAATTGCGAGAGGGCTGTTCGCATATATGCCCCTTCAAATGTCCGTTGGGCAGCCCGAATCTCTACCAATCTACGAGGCGTAAGGTATTTGGCGTTAGTAATGATATTCTATAGCACAGGGAGCAAGCGCGAAGCTTATCGTAACAATCGTTTTCCGACGAGGATCACCATTGAGACCTGCAGCGCGGCAGACTCGAGCCCCAACTCGGGGTCAGCAGTAGATGGCTACCTAGGCAGTCAGAATAGCAGGAATGTGACCTACTCTTGTGTGGTGAGGACCACCGACCGAGCGCGGTGCATCCGCAGATGAAGACGGTCTTCGGGATGTGGCTAGGATGCGACAGGTCAATACTCATCAGGTCCAGACATGATTATATCAGGGGCATCTCAGGGAATCGCCTTTGATTTAACAGGACAATTCCGAGAGGCAAATTTCCTACGATTGTGTGGAGTAATAAGAGACAGGACTAACCTGAAACATATTTCTGGATGCACCTAATTTAGGTTGTTTATACGAAGTATCCAAATTCGTATACTCTTCAACTAAAATTCGTGTATCATGATGTAGGTACGTGACATCGGTAGCTATATAAAAATAACGAAGGATGGTAGTGCCTGAATTGCTGGCATCCTTGGAAGCTGAATAATGCTATCTACGGTATGTACCTCCTAATCCATGGATGCTGCGGGGAATTTAAGGTTCCCTCCTTACCGTATTCGCGGCTGGGAAAGATCCTAGACACATGCTAGCTGTGGACCCTGGTCACCCATATTTGGTATATTTCGTATATGTAGGGCAAAATGAAGGTATGAGGTACCTACCTATCTAGGTTACCTAAGGGTATCGATGTCTGGGACACGTAAAGCTTAAAGCAAAGTAAAGGGAAACTAGGTTGACAATTGAGAAGCAACATTCTCTTCAAGGGAAACAGCTCCCTAAGTATGTAGAACCAGGATTGGAAGTTACTGGCCTACACGTATCTAATTAATGCCATGTATACTAGATCTATCCGTGATGAACTTAGAAAATTGGGCATCCGGTTACCTACCTACATATATTAATCCGCATCATGTATGCAGTGGTCCCGCCCCGACGGGGGCACCAGAAAATTGGAAACTATGGAACTGGACATGTGACTTTATGCTTGCTCTTTCCTTTCATTATCTTTTCAAAACATGGAACTCGTTGGATTCTAAACCAAAATCCTAACCGCCATGATACTCTAATGATGCAACATTTTGCGGCACAGCAAATATCGACCAATTTAGCGCACGTGATGGACGTCCTGATCTTGAATACAGTCAGGGAATCGCGCATAATTGGCGTAGTCTTTGGTGTGGTTCTCTAGTGTATTAGAGGCCATGTTGCATCGCGCCGCGCGGTTAAAATCAGAATCGCGCTGTGCTGCTGTGCCGCTTTTCGACTGACTGGATTCGGTGCTTGATGGGAACAGAGCTGCCCGTTTCTGGCGTCTCGCGGCTTGTTCCGTTTCTTTGGTTCCCTTACTCAGGTACACATTCGCGTGCTTGTTAGTTCCGAGTTGGATGCAAGTCTTGCTGAGACAGATCGTGAGTTTGGTCTCGGGCTCTGATGTTCGATACAAGCCACGTCCCGGCTTCAGTCCCTACAAGGCTCGGGAACTCGGATTACCTACCTGCATGAGTTTCTCGACGTCGACTTTTTACAGAATGCCGAACAATATCTCGATTAACCGGTTTGTCGTCACTTCTGTCTGACCCTGTCACACACTACCTTGGGTTTTTTAGCTGCGCCGCCGCAGTCATGGCTGTGCCTACTGAGCTTGCGCTTAATGGATCGCCACGGATTCCGCGCTACTGCACGTTATCAAGGCAGGACCCGATGCTTGCAACTTTAACTTTCATATATGTCGAATAAGTGTTCACATTGTGAAATAACTTCTCCTTCTCAAGGATACAGCCAAAATGAAGAGGAGAGAACGCGTTACTGTTGATGGATTTCATGCTTCTGGGATATTCTGGTTCAGGTACCAGGTCCTATCAGCTCGTGTTACAGTAGCATTTGCCCACTTTTATCTCTCCCAATGAGAGGATCGAGACATAAGTTAGAGAATATCCAATCTCTACTTGTTCGAGTCGGTGGTGCGGCTGGAACAGAAAGGGGGGTATCATCATAATTCGTCTTCTGCATTCTGAGCGATATTCATATGTGTTCAGAATTTCGAGATGAATAGCCGTCTTAGACCTCGGTGTGTCTTGCACTACTGCCACAGAGCACCGCCGTATGCAAAAACCTGTGGCAGAACGGGTTCGGCAAATGCCATCCATTCTGACTTGGCTTGGAACAAGCCTCAATTGGAACATGTCGGTCATCTGAAGAAGTGCCTTACGATCTCACCTGGCCGAGTACCTACTATGTAGTGGGCTCACAAGTGGGGTGCCCTGGACTCTTTGGGGCTGAGGAGGAAGCGAAGAATGCCTTACTACCCTTGTCTTCTCATGAGCAGAATGCCTCGCTGGTCTGGCAATGACAAAATGTGGTCAGCGACCCAATCAAATGTGCAAGGGTCCTTTTCGAGGGGAGCCGCAGTAGTGCGCGAGCCCTATCACCTGTGTATCGATTCTGAAAGTTGCCTTGCCTACAAGTGTACCGCCCATTTTGGGTCACTTCACCCACTCCCGCTTCTGCTTCTCTGCCCCCTTCTCCCTACCTATCCAATTCACGCAATTCATCATCTTCCCTCTTAGTCCGCAGAAATCACTCGTTTGTTGAGCCTTCAATCGCGGTCCCGTCATTTCCCTTGTACTTTTGCACGGCCCCTTGCAATCCACGGCACAGGTTTCGATCAGATTATCTCAGACAGAGGGGAAAGGCTGCGCTAACTTGGGGAGTATTTCCATTTTCGCGCCGAGTTCCGTTCAACTCCACTTCACTTAAGCGCCGCCGCAGTCAAGGTACTTGCTTACCCCCCCAGCATTGTGGTAACATCATGACTCTAGTAGATCTTTCTCTGATTTCTGAACCTCTTCTGATAATCAATCGAGAACTAGATTTGTCATTCTCAATATCACACCAACATTGTATATCGCCAGTCGTCGTGTGGCATATTCGAAATAGACTTGATCTGTGAAGACACTGGTCGCGTTCAGCTTGCGCGAGGCTCTCGCTTGATCTATCTTTTCAATTGTCGCGCTGCTCGGTCGTAGAGGAACATGGTCTCGCTCTGACGAACATTCACCGAGAACCACGCTGTTCGAGTGCTATACATCGATTTAATATATACTAGCCTCGAATCACCCTACCTATCCCTAGCTATGACTATGAGTGCGGGATACACAGTCTCGCCCGCGTCGCTCGACCTTCGCGATCATCTAAAGGATCGGGCGCAACAACCTCACCGCGACGCCCACTACTATAACAACTACAACCACAATCAGAACGGCCCCGTTACACCCGTCGAATCTCATCTACTGTCACCGTACTCCTCCCACCTTCAAAGCAACTCTGCATCACCTACTGGTAACTTCAACACCCCCGCAGACTCAGTCTCCACTATCGATATCTACCAGTCGAGTGACTTTAGTAGCGATTTTGGTGACCCGTTCCTTGGCGTCGACTTTAACAACGTTGAAAGTGGAGTGCCTCAATTCCTCGGGGGGTTTGACAACAACATACAGGACTCGACGACGCACTACTTACAGAACCAAGACAATGGTGCCAAAGTTGCCAAGTATCCTCTAAGCCCTCATCAGACGCCTTCTATCCCGTCGACATCGGCATTCAGTAGTAGTGCGGACGCTTTCGCCGACTTAAGCACACCCGCTGGAACTTATCATATCGCAAACCAAGCTCGTCCTTCTGCAAACTCTGTTGACTCAAACCAGTCCGCACCCCAACTAACTCCCGACACCAGTGGTAGCTTCTCGAGCGAGGATAACACTGCACCGACCACGCTTGTCATGGCTACCCAGAGTCCACGCGTGACTGTTTCCATGTGGAATCGGGATGAGGAAGCTCCAATACAAGGCATTGAAAGATCCTTTACCGCGGGGGCCGAAAATCCTAGGACGACTGTGCATTCTTCGCACAGCTTGGCCGGCGATTTAGCTGGAGAACCAACCCATGAAAGTATATCGACTATATTACGAGATGGGCAGGGCAGATACCGGGGCCTTGCTCCTGGAAACCGTTCTTCAGAAGAGGTTCCAAGCCCCAATCAGCAAGCCTCGCGTAGAGAACGCGATGAGAAGAACAAAGAAGTCTACGAATGGGTTTCTCGATCGGCTGGCAATTCGAGCGACTTTTCTGGTGGCTCGGACGGTTCCTCTAACATGATTGCCGGGGGGCAGGATTCGGAAGATGATAATATACCGGCCGGCGATATTCCTCTAGGAAATACAACTGAGAATAGGCACATCCCTGGTCAAGCATATCTCAATGTTGATGGATTGGGTGGACCTATCACGCAGGCTGACTTTGATATAATGCGACAACTTCCTACTTGGGGAGATGCCCCAGCCATCCACGCCATCCAGTCTGGTAATGCGTACCAACCCCCGACATCACAAGCCGCTATTGAAAAATTCAACCGACAATGCCAAGACAACGAGTCAATTGTCTCAAGAGCAGCCACTTGGGGGACTCGCCGGCGGAGCTTGCCTAGTATTGTAGACATGGAAGGAATTGTCAGTGGGAACTTCTTGAAAAAATGGTCCATTAGTGGCCACTCTCGTCGACCGAGTTTCATGAAAAAGATTCCTAGCCTTGTGCGGAAACCAAGTGCCAGCCAAATCCTAAAGCGTAAGGGTAGCAATGCTAGTGAAGTGCCTCCAGAGGATCTTGATGATCAAGACCGCCGGTCGTCGAAAGATACCTTGGCGCCTCCCTCGCGAACCTCCAGCTGGGGAATTAGTGGGATCACCAAGAAGCCTACACCCTCTATTAATACCGCCCTGGTTGGAATTGCTACGGGTGCAGCTTCTATCGGGACTACTCATGCTCGAAGCGGCTCAATCAGCGCAACATCTATGACTTCTCCGAAGAGTCCATTCGGATCTCTTAGTGTACCGCCCGTCAAGAACGCACTTACAAGACGGCGGAGCAAGACGGAGCTTCCAAAGGGCTCCAACCCGGAAAATCTAATTGGAATGTTGAAGAAGCAAGGTGGCCCGCCCGTTGCCTCACTAGCAAGAACCCAACCAGCTGTAGAGCCAGAGGACGATGAGGATGATGACGACGAGGGGTTTGACGATGCGGACATAAAAACCGAGCCAAATAGACTCAATATCATAGAACCTACTCTCAATGGTTTCCGGGAGCATGTCCTAAATTTGAACCCTGGACTTCGAAGCGAGAACGGCTGGTTGGCTGACCGTATCGCGTACCAGTTGGTCATGCGCTACAAGCAACTTCAAAATGCTAAAATCAAGCACCTGAATCAAGTCAATCAACGGAAATGCCCATGCGGATCCTTATGCATTGCCCTTGGCGGGTCGGCTATCCCCCTTGATAGCAAAGGAGGCGAGCGAGGCTTTGACCCCTTGTCAGCTCGACCGGAGTCCTCTGATGGCGACACTACACCACTCGAGGGTGGTATAAATTCGGAAAGTTTCCCCCAAGGTATTCCTATGCCTCCGACTATGTCCCTCCCCGCAGAATTCGAGTGTCAGCTATGTTTTACGAGTAAGAAATTCCAGAAGCCTTCTGATTGGACTAAGCACGTCCATGAGGATGTCCAGCCTTTTACATGCACATGGGAGAAGTGCCGCGACCCGAAAATGTTCAAGAGAAAGGCTGACTGGGTCCGACATGAGAACGAAGGCCATCGGCACCTTGAATGGTGGGCGTGCGACGTAGATGACTGCCGACATATCTGCTATCGGCGGGACAACTTCCTGCAACATCTCGTCCGAGAGCATAAATTTACGGAGCCCAAGATTAAGACGAAAGCGGCCATTAAGAAGGCGGGTGGCGGTGACCGCACGTGGCTGAAAGTGGAACAGTGTCATGTCGAAACTCCAGCTAGGCCATCCGATGAGCCTTGCCGATTCTGTCGCAAAACCTTCCCAACGTGGAAGAAACTTACAGTCCATTTAGCAAAGCACATGGAACACATTAGCCTTCCCGTGTTGGAGGTAGTCAAGAGAAAAGAGCTTGACGCGGATACAGTAATCAGTCCAGTACAGGATCCTCCGCGCCACAACTTCCCGGCACCTCCAGTGAAACAGGAACCCCCGACGTTTAGCCCGCATAGTGTCAATCCAACGTCGAACCCCGTTCCAATGGAGTATACCCAAGGTAACATCAGTTATGGCATACCGCAGATACCGCTACAGAATACCTACTATGGCCAGCATCCAATGGCTCAGTCATATACCGACATGGCCCCTAATCAGAGGTCTAATTTGATGATGCCCCCAAATTATAACGCCCCTCAACCTCCTCAACCTCCTCAACCTACATACCACCCGCTACCTGTCACTACAGCACCGTCTTATGACCCGTCTGCCAACACCTACATAAATTTACAACCCCAGCAAGAAGGCCTAGAGCCATTCCCCCAGCTTGATCTCAATCCTTTAGGGATACAAGACCCTTCTGGATCTCTCGGCTACGACAATCTTGGCACTGCTGGCATGCAACACGTTGAACAGTATGGTAGCCACCCAGGTTCGGTCTCGCCCTATGACAACTCACCCCACCAAGGGCATGGCTCCTTTTACAATCCGTGAATAACGAATCTCTCCTTTATATTTTGCGATTTACGTTTGCGGTTCCTCGTTATAACAGATACCCCGAGCTGGAGTTTGCAGGATGGCTAAGGATAACCAAGGCACACTCCGCCATGTTCCTGAATTATTTACTTAAAACTTTTATTCGCGATTTACGATATCCTGGCGTTGTTTGGGTAACACTTGTATATTTTATCATCGGGTTAAATCCGGTCCTTCATTGGGGCATTGGATTCTTCAGTCGCCTGATGACCGGGTATTCTATGTCATGATGGGTTTCCTATGTTGGCAACATAGCTGGGTCCGATTCGTCTTTTCCCCGTTTTGCTTTCAGGCTGTTTGATGGAAGAGATATAAGATGTCCTTTGGTACGAAATGATGGATGGACTGCTGACGAACTTGTGGAATATATGACAGAGCGAAATGCACACAATCATCCGTTTTGATGAGAAGCTTCTTTTTCTTTTCAAGTCATCGGGAGCGGGATGGGTTGGCGTGCTTTCTTCTAGATCTCAATAGAACTCTTAAACGTATTTTCAGCAACATCGAATCGTATCCTGCTTGTGATCTTCGCGGATTGGGTAGATTTAAATACAGTTGGATGTCTGCATAAAAGTTTTGGCACAAACTTTAGGCGGGAGGCCTCTATAGCTTTATTTGGAACAGGCGGGTCTTACGTAGGTATCTAAGCCATCTTCGTCAACTTCCTAATCTACCTAGTGTACCAATCATTCCCTGAATTCGCTGTGGAGTTGCCGAGGTAGATATTATTATCTATCCCATTCTTTAAGCTTTAAAGCTGTGATCATCCCTTGTGTACTACGCGTACCTTACGTGGTGGGAGTTCTGGGTCTCAGATGAGCCGGTTTTCCCGGACCAAGGCGACTAAATAAGGGGACCAATGGAAGAATTATACAGTAGGTATGGCTCTGCTGGGCAACTAACATTGATTTCAATATGTCAACTCATGATACGCTTGGTATCAAATAAGCTTAAGCTTAATTATGACGGTGATCGAAGTTCAAGAGTCTGATCTATGGCCAGCGGAGGTGCTGTGGGGGGTATCTTCACCCTTCATCAGCGGCATCTATACTTAGCGGCGGCGCTGACCCGGTCGACTGGTTGACTTTAATTCACCTGGTAATTTATTTAGTAGTTCGTTCGGCCGCTCGTTTCAGATGACGCCGCTGGAACTCTTCAAATAGCACGTGTAGAAAATGAGCAATAGAGAATCCGGTAAAGTGATTCCCCGCTATTAATGCAAGTCTCTCCCGACATTGTCACCACGCATAAATGTGCCATCCGATGTTGACGACGATGATACCTGGTATGCATAATAGCACTAAAATTATTCGAGGTCGCTTACCTACTGTGTGTATTCGACATCCATGTAACTCGTATGGCTAGGACCGGGATAAACAGGTCGTCGTCATATTAGATCACTAGGGTTAATAAGATGAACCCAGTATAAAGACCCCAGAGTCGACGTTCGTTTATAGAACTTGGAAAGGAAGGAAATAGGGTTGAAGATCTGTCTCGTGTCTTGAACTTCACTTTATACATGACGTATAAAGGAAACTGGGATTGAGGAAGAACTTGGGTGACTTCTTGTTTTTTTCCTTGATTTATCGCCCTTCCAAGACATCGTATCGAAGCATTGGCCTGACCTCCTGTTTGAGTGTGGCTTGGAATTTGGAAGTCGGAGGTTGATATGACAGGGCCCCCCTGGCGCTACAAGCCCCTAGAGGCTCTCTAACGCACTACTCTGAAGATCCCTTAACAATTTCTGGCCAATCACTCAATTCCTTCCCCTTTCCTGTCCAATTTCCGACCAACCACATTCCAGTTCCTAATCTCGAACTAGATTTGACTTTTATTCTTGGTCAATTAATGAGCCACTCCGATGATACTCTATTTACCTTACACTAGATGTTTTTTATACAGTAAAGTGACAAAAAGACCACCACGTACTTGATTACGGTAATTATTTGATACGGTGAGATTCGTTTGCCTCTCTCTCTCTCTCCCTCCACCAGCCAATTCCCGCCATGTTTCGAAGATTCCAAAATGGCTGCCCTGGCGGTCCTAAAATGGGCTGGGTCAGCCAAGGAGGTTGCCGGATATCCAATGATCTGCAAACAGGTCGGTTTCATGTGGATTAGCTTAAGCCCCAGTCGCCCTTTTTGGTCGACTCCACGATGATGGCGCCGACAGGGGCAAAGGGGGAACTGGGGTACGAGCTTCGAATGTTCAATCAGCAGGGGGCTCGTCCAGCCAGTCAACAACCGCCCTTTTCCTTCATGTACATAGAGATCTTGTCAGGGGTCTGCACAAGATGCATTTTCTGATCTTAGCTTCCTCACCAACCATCTTGCTTTGACCTTCACTTTTCCTTTGGCGCCTTTCCCTCTTTTACCTGAAGTTGTATTTTGGTGATCTTCTCCCACACTCGTTCACTAGCTCAGTAAGACTCGTTTCACATATGCGCCGACGTCGTCCCTTTCTCACATACTATCGTCAACCTTCTCGTCATTGTTGACAACCGCTCCAAGCTACCAGTCCGAACATAACTAGAAACAAGTCCTACTGCCAACTTCCTCATCCAGAGGGCAACTTGTTGCCATTTCTATTCTTTCCATAGGTTGATCCTTGGCCATTTTTATTCTCATGAGTTTTCTTTAGGCAACAAGGCACTCACTCCTTTTACTATCGTACTACGTCTCATACAATTCCTATGTGCTCTTTTTGAGATTTCGAGACGACTTTCTATAAAGAAACTCACCGACCATCGTATATCTGGAACAAACGGTCTTTTCAAACGGGGAAATTTTACAACCGATACAATTTTAATAATCTTGGTGAAACAGACCATCACCGGCGTGGTATATCAGGCTGCATCTAGCGATTGATTTTCAAGCACAGTTAGGAGGCGTAAACGCAGGAGATACACAAATAGATAACGAAAAGAAAAACCGCTTTTCGGCGGTTTTACGATTTCCTTTGGCTTTTATACGACATACACAAATATCCGACCAAGATGGCGAAATCGAGTTGGAATATCCGGCGAGCGGCGATACTGGCAACGGCGTTTGTTAGCGGAGTTCTAAGCGATGATCTATTGGTGACGAACGGGTTCAACAACTGCGAGAACGACAGCAATATCAAGGTCCAGAAAGTGGATATATCTTACAACAATGCCGACAAGACCGTGGTTTTTGACGTGGCGGGCACGAGCGACAAACAACAGAGTGTGATAGCGACGCTCTCCGTCACAGCGTACGGCGAAGATATCTACACCAATACCTTCAACCCATGCGTAAACACAACGTTCGTCAAAGATCTGTGTCCTGGTGCGTCGAATTATGCCAAATTTTCGTTATAAGCTCAGTTGCTAACAGTAACATAGTCCCTGCAGGATCCTTTGGTGCCAAAGGGACTCAGAAGATACCTCCGCAATATGCTAACGCCATTCCTGCAATTGCTTTCCAGATACCCGATATTGCAGCACAGGCAACATTACAGCTTAAGGCTATAGACGATGGGACGGAAGTAGGTTGTATCCAATCGCAAGTAACGAACGGAAAGACTGCCAGCGTACCAGCGGTTTCGTATATCGCCGCCGGTGTAGCCGGAGCAGCTTTATTAATGGGTGGTGCCGGAGCTATTGGAGCAGCATTTTCTGGGGGAGCCGGTGCCGCGGGTAGTGGTGCAGCGGGCGCGGGCACCGTCAGCCCAAGTTTCGGGGAGGTCTTCGGTGTATTCCAAGGCTTTGCGATGAACGGCATGATGTCCGTCCAACTGCCACAGGTCTACCGCAGCTTCACGAAGAACTTTGCTTTCTCAACGGGCCTCATCCCGTGGCAGCAGATGCAGATCTCCATCGACAACTTTCGAGCAATGACCGGTGGAAACCTGACTAATGACAGCTTTGAATTCCTCCAGAAGGCCACTCTTGTCTTCCCCGATAACTCGACGTCGAGCCCAAATAGCAAGTTTTTTAAGCGTGCCCTTGTTGACACTTATCTTGCCGCTCGCGATATCGAGACGTCGGTCAACGCAACGACAACTACTGGAAATGAGCCAACAGGCACCGAATCGACGATCCGTGCCGCTGTCTCCGGTGTCCAGGCGTTTGCCCAACAGTTGTCTGTGCCGCAGGCCAACACTTTCATGACCGTCCTGCTGATCGTGGCCATCATCATTGCCGTTATCGTTGTGGGTATCTTGCTGGTGAAGGTCATTCTTGAGGCCTGGGCCCTATTCGGTAGCTTCCCTGAGTCCTTGACCGGCTTCCGCAAGCATTACTGGGGCTCGATTGCTCGCGCCATCACGTCACTTATTCTGGTGCTTTACAGTATTTGGGTTCTGTACTGTGTGTTCCAATTCACGCATGGAGACTCCTGGGCGGCTCAGACACTTGCCGCCGTTACTCTTGCAATGTTCACCAGCATTTTGCTATTCTTCTCGTGGAAGATCTGGAATATGGCGCATAAGCTCAAGAACATGGAAGGAGATACTTCGGGCCTATATGAAGACAAGAAGATTTGGGTCAAGTATTCGCTCTTCTACGAGTCGTACAAGAAGGATTATTGGTGGATCTTTGTACCGATGATCCTCTACATGTTCGCCAAAGGATGTGTCCTCGCCGCTACTGATGGCCACGGCATGGCGCAGAGTATCTGTCTACTAATCGTCGAAGGACTGATGCTCTCTCTATTGATCTGGAGCAAACCGTTTGAGCGGAAGTCTGGCAACGTCATTAACATCTCGATCCAGGTTGTCCGTGTTCTCTCCGTCGTCTGTATTCTCATATTCGTGGAGGAATTCGGTATCGCCCAGACTACACAGACAGTTGCCGGTGTCGTTCTAATCGCCATACAATCGGCTCTAGCCGGAACTCTCGCGATCCTCATTGCCTGGAACGCCATCGTAGCATGCGTAAAGCAAAACCCCCACCGCAAGCGTAGAAAGGAGATGGGTAAGCTTCAACCCCTAACGCTTCCACAGCACCGTTAGCACCCGCAACAGAGTACTGACTAAGACATCACAGAGAAAATCCAGCGTGACCTGGACGACCTAACACCTCTGGACGCGCGTAACTCGCTGCTTTTCGATCGCACCAAGAGCAACGATACTAGCATCACCATCACTTACGCTAATGCCGTCTCGGACTACAAGAAGCCAATCAGCCGCCGAGACTCCTCGCCTGACCAGTACATCGGCGTCGCGGTTGAGCCGACTACTACCTACTCACCATTGAATGTCCCGTATAATAGGCCTCTGACGCCCAGCATGCCAATGGGAGGCGCAGACGCAAGCCAACCCGGGGCAGGCAATGGCTATGGCAACTACAGCTCCGGCCAGCAGAATGGGTACTCGGGATACCGTGGGTACTAAAAGAGGGAACACGCGGGAAGAATGAATACGCAAGGCGGAGGAGCGGGGGTTGAGAGGCGGGGGATACAGACAGATTCAGAAATAAGCCCGCCATCGTAGTCGAGACAGCATATGGGCTCGAACTAGTGTACCTTGATACCTATAATGTGCCACGACACGCTGTATAAAACGACAACCTACGGTATACCCACTTTCTCTAAGTTCGCCTCACGGGGGGCTCGGGGTTGAAGGGGGCACGTGGGAGCTTACATAGAGACAGATCCATACATATTTTTTTCCATTTATTCTGTAGCCGGCCGTCCCTACTTTCTCTACGAGTATATAGCTGAAACGGTATTGAGTTGTAGTGATTACGGCCGGTCTTTGTTAGGTTACTAAAACTTGTAAATACCTTATCTTTTTTTTAATGTCTTCAAGTGAACTGTCAGTCCATCACAATCCGAGTATTATGAAAATTCAATGTCCATATATTTACTCCCTTACGTATCTTGAGTGATAGGAGTTAAGCTGCTCCTTTTCCTCTAAGACATTCCAATTTTGATATCAATTGATGAATATAATCAGTCTTGCATATTTAACATAAGCTTAGGCAGGTTAATGCATATAAGTATATTGTGCATTGTACCTTTGTACCCTAGAAGGGAGCTTTGACCAATTGATCCAAGTCACCTAAGAGAAGTAACGACGCGTGAGACCAGCTGCCTTGAGCTCCAACCAAGCAAGCCTTGCCTCATTCAACGAACCAGACGTCAATCATTCAACCTTTGCATTTCCATCCACTTGTAACACCACCACATCACCTCGTCGTCTCTAATAACTTCTCATATTCATTCCGGGAAGAACCAGATCTATTTCTTATTCAATTCTCATCCACAGAACTTAGCCATGGATACTCTCGTGGCCAAGTACAGCCGCCCGGCTGCATTCACCAATGAGACGTTCGAGGACCAGCAAGAAGATCTCCAAAATGACATGACACCTGCCCTATCTCTCAAGTTCGCCATGCCTCCAGTAGCTCAAGTAAGCAGCGCCCCTCCACAATAGCTACATATCAAGCCAGAGAAGGGACAACCAAAGCTAACAATAAAAAAACAACAGCCCTCCGCCTGGCTCCGTGCAGCAACCGACGACCGATCGAACCCGGACTGCCCGATCAAGATCGCGCACGGCACGACGACGCTAGCCTTCCGATTTCAAGGGGGCATCATCGTGGCGACGGACTCGCGGGCCACGGCGGGCAACTGGATCGCGTCGCAGACGGTCAAGAAGGTCATCGAGATCAACAACTGCCTGCTGGGCACCATGGCCGGCGGCGCCGCCGACTGCCAGTACTGGCTCGCCTGGCTGGGCATGCAGTGCCGCCTGCACGAGCTGCGCCACAAGCGCCGCATCAGCGTCGCCGCCGCCTCCAAGATCCTCGCCAACCTCGTCTACCAGTACAAGGGCATGGGCCTGTCCATGGGCACCATGTGCGCCGGCGTCACCAAGGAAGAGGGCCCCGCCCTGTACTATATCGACTCGGACGGCACCCGGCTTGCTGGAAACCTGTTCTGTGTGGGCTCGGGTCAGACGTTCGCTTACGGTGTGCTGGATGCTGAGTACAAGTACGACTTGAGCGAAGAAGATGCCCTGGAGCTGGGACGTCGGAGTATCCTGGCTGCTACGCACCGAGATGCCTACTCTGGTGGTTATATCAACTTGTACCATGTCAAGGAGGAAGGCTGGGTCAAGCACGGCTTTAACGACACGAACCCGATATTCTGGAAGACGAAGCTGGAGAAGGGCGAGTTCACCAACGTCACTAGTCAACTAGATTAAGTTCAGGGTTAAAGGACAAGAATAGCAAGATGGATGTGTGCTTCATAGAAGGTGCTCTAGGGAATGCATTACGCATACAACAAGGCTAGGGAGAGAGTGCGAAGAGCTTGATAGACTGTGACAATAGCTATCTAGGCGAATTCCCACGGCCCTTTAGGATCCGCCGTGTAAATGTACAACATCCAGCTAATGCATGGGGACTGTTGGCGGTTTTTCCTCTACATGAAAGTCTACAATGTTTTCCCATAATAATCTAACTCCGAAGAATGCTATGCTATGCCACCCAATGCTATATAATCGTACAGGCGTAGTCGTATAACGTATACTCGCTCACTATTCCGAGTGAACATCTAAGTTTGAGGGGGGTATCATGATCTATTTCCATCTTCAACCTTCTTCCAACCCGGGACTCCCAGGATACCGCCGTCCACATTCGGATCCAGGGGCCACTTCCTAATAGCGAGCATGTCCAGCTCACTCCGCCAACCAGCCTCGTACATCTCCATACCAGTCCACGCAATCATTGCCGCATTATCAGTACACAGCGGCAGCGGCGGACATACGAGCTCAATGTGGCCATAACCACGAGCATCCAGTATAGCCCGTAGGATATGCATTAAATACCGGTTACTCGCAACGCCACCTGCGACAACAACGGTACGGATATTCCGCAATACTTCGCCATCATTCGTATCTATGCCCCTCGAAAGTGCGAACAAAAGCCGGCTCGCCAAGTGCTCAAAAGCCAAGCGCATAGCATTTTGCGCAAGCAACCGCCGTTCTGATACATCCATGTCCGGACGTCCCAGTAGTACCTTCAGTGCCTGCCCATTCAGCCCCGAAAATTCGTAAGTCATCTCCGTCGTGCCGGATAACGGCGGAGTCAACATCCATCCAAGTCCGGAGTCGTAAATTTTGATTTCGTCTGCGCGGGTAGGTGGCGGCGTGTAGTTGTAGTCGGTACCGGCGGGGAAGGCGAAGCGCTCTAGCAGCGGCCCGTACATGACGTTTTCGCCGGCCGCGATTTCGGAGGAAGGCACGATCTCCCGCGCGCACTTGTCTATCATGTCTCCGATGGCGATGTTCTGGGCCGAGGCTAGGATGGCGTGGTCGTTGAGAGAGCGGGATAGCACGAGTAGCGAGTGCCCGCCTGAGACGAGGAGGGAGAGGAAGGGGAAGGTCGGGGTTGGCTGGGGGGTCTCTGCCTCTTGTGTTGAGGTGTACTCCCCTTGTGCTTCTTGTTGCGCCCTCTGCCGTTTTCCGGCCTCGAGGGCGCTGACGAGTCGCGGTGTCAGCGCGTGCGCTTGCATGTGGTTGACGCCTAGTAACGGGACACCCCAAGCGACCGCAAGTCCCTTGGCTGTGTTCAGGCCCGCGGACAGGTTCGACAGCATGCCCGGCCCGCGCGTCACCGTTACGAAGTCCGGCTTCCTGCGCGCTTGTCCGTCGATCCAGAGCAATTCCTTCTCTTCTGCGCTTATATCGCTTCGCGGACCGCTATCAGTCGTCTGCGTAGTCTCCGAGGCTTCGGGAAGAGACCGCATGGCCTCCCCTACCATCGCCGCTAGGTGCTGTGTATGCGATGCGACTGCCATCACGGGATGTACGCCTCGGAATTGGCGGTTGTCGGAGGTGATCTTCTTGTTGAAGAGGAGTTGCGCTGCTCCGCCTGCGCCCGCATCTTTCTCTAGGACGGCGACGCATGTGTCATCGCATGAGGTTTCGATAGCGAGAGTGAGGAGGCGTCGCAGTCTCCTAGGAAGTTGTGATAAGGAGGATAGTAGACACCGAGGCGCCAGTGACACTAGGAGGTGGGGGTTCGGGCGCAAGCTATGAGGCACCCGCATCAAAAAATGCGGCCGTGTCGGCGCCAGCCATGTCGCACTCATGAAGACGACTGGGTATGTTGCGAGTCGAAAATGGCTCCAGCGGTCATGTCTTTTCTTTTAAGTTTTCGTCGAAGCTTAGGAATATCTCTGTTAATAATCGCTTATCTTATCGTGGTTTTCCGCTTATCCCTATAGAACATCGTATGTTGTTTGATCTACCAATAAGGCCTAATCTCTTTAGCGAGCATAAACCTCTGCTGAATTTTACTATAAAGTGATAACGTCGGAACATTTTACCAATACACAAGTACCTACCTACGGTATGTTTGGAGATCGCAAGTCCAGTCGAAGGGCACACACCCCGAGCCCGCAAATTATCTCTCAATCCTTTTTCAAGAGAGGGACTTATAACTGGAAAACTCAAGACAACACGTCTTAGTAAGTACCACTAAGGAGCAAGTGGTACTGGTTTAATATACCATACTAAAGAGTTCATCTGTCTCTCCCGGTGGGATAACGGACGACATGGTTTACTACTGTATACTTTCACCTTGACAACATCATGCGAATGGGTTCTCAAATGAGACGCTGATCCAGGTGAGCCTAGAAGCATAATGGGCTGGCCTTTCACACCGCCACCGCGCCTCATAGTCGTTCCTAAAGCTCATTCGCCGCCTTCAGTGAAGTTCTTAGCAGGAAAAACGCCCAACTGTGACACCAAAGCAATATCGTAGGAGGCTGTGTAATCTCCGTTTGCCAAGTCTTCCTCCCAGTCTGTTTCTTTCGTTTAATTATTAGACAATAGTAACGCCAAAACTTTCCGGCTCTTAATTTATATTCTTGCATCAAGATACTCAACGAACCCTCCATGAGATATGGACGAAAAGCCGGAAACGAGCAAGGACATGTACATGTTACCGCCAGTTTTGGGGATTAAGCGCTCTTGGGAAACTACAAATCAATGGTCCGAATGGGGCGAAGACTCAAGAGCGGCACTCCCAGGGCCTACGAAGAAAGTTTGTACTCCTAGGTCGACATACTTCCAAGGGTCACACATTCCTGAGCCCCCTAGCTTTGAAGAATATGTTACTTTACCGCCGATTCGTAGCCTTGGATTCGAGAGTGCATCATTCGCAAAACCAAATCCAGATAGCTCCACGTCATTCTCGGGTACACACCTTCTACCACTAACTAATGATATCACATGTTCATGGCAGCAGTTTCTTGGTACCTCGTGGCAACCACAAATTTTGGGAAATCAGTATCCAACAGATAGTGACCATGGTTTCATACAACAATGTGCACCACAGAATGCTGAGGAATGGCATTCCTTCGACTCGATGGATAACACCTACATAACCTGGCCTGCTCCTAATATCGCTCCGATCCAGGCACCCCTAGGCTATAACGGAATGGGACTCTGGCAACCCTCAGAATGTGAACAGCAAGAGTACTCCTTTATTCCAAAAGAAGCTACCGCGTTAAAGCTGGAAAACGCTGATATCATTATGAGTGATAATATCGCAATGGGTGTCGACGACATTAACAATTTTGAGGCCGGAGAACATACCTCACAATCTGACGATGAACTTCAAAGTTGTACGTCCCCCACTAAATCACCTCCTGTCTCTCATAACATCACGGAAGGAGATCTTGACGCAAGTAATGGAAGTAGTCAAGGGCTGTCGTGTGACTCTTGCTTTGGGATGGTGAGTATCTTATTTTACCTTAAAGAAATCATCCATTGACAAGAGTTGGATAGATTATCTTCGAAAAAATCCAGTTACGGGACAAGTTTTTCACTGGAAACGCTAAACAAGTTTCTCTCGAAGTGAATGGGACCATGGTAGTCATTAGGGACATGAAATCAAACAACTATGGTGGTCTTCTAGATCGGGGAGCGTCGCGGGTTGTGATTAGTCTGTTCAAAGATCATAACATAGAGCTGTCGGCATATATAAAGACTCCAGACAGGATTGAGGTACTCATATACGGTCGAATCGAGCAAAGTAACGCCATTGGAGACGCTCTCTTAGAGCAAGATTACTTCCTCCAGCGACCGGACTCATATGATCCTTCACGACCGTACCATAATCCTCAGTGCCTTTCGGGGCCTGACAAAGAAGACGAGCTCTCCTGGGAGTGTAACGAATCATTCGTGAATCAAACCACGATCTTAGATGAGAAGGAGAAAAGCAAGGTTGCCGAGTTACTGGATTCCGCAACTGGACCTATAAATTTCAGAACTGTCCAGATTTCAGACATCATTATCACTAAACTAAAGAAGTGAGTATTGGAATCTGTTTGATATAATTGCAGGTACTGAGAAGCATGTAGCCATCAAACCAAAGCCCTCTCTATGATGATAGAGAAGGAATCGGGAAATATTCGTGACACGAAGTTTCCTTCTGTATGGACCGAAAATCCGGACACAGAACCTTCGTACTTTAGGTAAGAGGCCAAACTCCATTCATCGGACATACTTCTGACTTCCTATAGATTCTATAACACAGTAACCCAAAATCCCGTCGCACGAACCCCGAGGTTATGTCTTGGTGGTCTTCTTGCAGATGTGAGGGCACCATTTTCTGCTTCTTGAGCTTGGCTAATACGAGGTATCTAGGAAATGGGTCTTGGGAAAACCTTGACAATTTTAGCTCTCATTGCAACATCCCTAAGTAAGAGAGACGAGAATTCCCATGTGGCTCGCGTGACTTTGATAGTATGCCCTATGACGAGTCAGTATCAGCTACCCTCTCTCGCTAAGGATTCTGTCCTAATACACACCTTCTAGCTATTACTTGCTGGCAAGACCAGATAGAAAGGTATGTGTTAATTACTCAAGAATTGCTAGCAAACCCTAACTTTGCACAAGACACTTCAAGAAAGGATCTCTTATTTATAAGATCTACCATGGATCGACAAGAGACGATGATGCGGCGACTCTGAAGGGTGCCGATATAATTCTGACAACGTACGAAACCCTCAGAGCTGGATTGCCGGGTGAAGGAGCTGTAATCAGGAAGGGTATGGGGCCTAGACGAGCCGGGCTGCTTCATAGCATTGATTGGCATCGAATTGTTCTTGATGAGGGTAGGTGACGACTGTCCAAGCAACTTTCATTTTAACTGAGAAATTTGCAGCGCATATGGTGAGAAATCGTTCCACAAAGTCGTTTCAAGCAGTCAATACGTTAAAAGCTAAGCACCGTTGGTGTTTAACTGGGACACCAATCCAAAATCGTTTAGATGATCTCGGAGCTCTTGTTGAATTCCTCAAACTCGATCCATTTGATGATCCCGGCACATTTAGGAACACATTTCTAACGCCTATTGATAATGGGGAGCAATCTGGATGGGAACGACTTAGGTCACTGATCAGATCAATTGCCCTCCGCCGAACGAAAAAGGCTCTCGACGCTGATCTCAGCCTCCCGGCGCGACGCGAAACTATCCATTGGATCCATCTGGATGATGAAGAGAGGGCCCTTTACAACTTAGTCAAGAAGCATTTTACACTAGCCATTGACTCTGGAGGGTCGGTTATGAATACGTTTCAATTCATACTCCGGCTTCGTCAGATCTGTAACCACGGTATTGACTTGCTGCCCCAGAGCCTCCGAGTTTGGCTAAAGGAGGCTGCTTCTCTTGGGGCTGCAGTCTCTCCCTTACTACAGAGATGCGAAGTATGTGACACAGCAATTGATGACAATGACTCATCATCATATCATGTGTTTTCGTGCTTCCACCAGATTTGTCGGGCTTGCCTTCAAGCTAATGGCGTGCCCAACAATGGTACTGACTGCGTCTGCCCTGTATGCGATACTGATATCCTTGAGAAAACTGAGGGAAGCATCAAACCGATGCCGGACCATGAATCTGGATCGATGTGCTATCATCCTTCATCAAAAGTCCAAGCTTTACTTCAGAACCTGCATAACGACCGTAAGGTTGCAATCACATCCGGCCAGCCATCAGCAAAAAGGTGAGTCGCATCCTAATATACATCTCATCAATATTGACCACACCATACACAGTGTTGTATTCTCGGTATGGACTGGCATGTTGGACCTGATCGGTGAAGCGCTATCCAAAAACGGTTTGATGTACCAAAGACTCGATGGCAGCAAAAGTCTGCCACAAAGACGTTACGCACTTGAAGACTTTCGCTCCAATCCGAATTGTATTGTATTACTTGCATCACTCGGGAGTGCCGCGGTTGGGTAAGTAAGGAGAACAATGCGCTCGAGCAAGCTTAAGATGAACCATACAGCTGAACAAACAATAGACTCGATCTAACTATGGCTACTCGTGTACATTTGATGGAGCCTGGATGGAATCCCCTCCTAGAACAACAAGCTATAGATCGTGTACATCGCTTGGGGCAAGATAGCGAGGTTTTGGCCACGCGCTACATTGTCGACGGCCCAGATTCAATCGAAGAGGTCAGTTCACAAAAGACTGGAAGGGGTTTTGCTAATAGGCCGCAGTATGTCCGACGACGGCAAGAATGGAAGATGAACCTTATAGCATCGTCTCTTGATGAGCCCAAGACTCGGCATGATGAAGCCGAGACTATACTAAAAGTCAGTCATTGTAATTATATGACTTTCCATATTTCGATTCTAACACTTGTTAACACAGGATCTGAGACGTGCCTTGATGTGCGTCTAGAACATATAAGTACCGATAAGATATGACATCTTATTCTACCTTTCTGGGCACAGTTCAGGAAATTGGCAATAAATCTCATAGAGATACTTCGTTTCTTCTATTATTGATATCTATCTTGAAATACTCACGCTTTACTTTCTCTCGTGAGGCTTAGCTATAGCAAGATCCTCGCCAGCTCGGATTCTCCGGACGATCTCTCCCCATGTAAACCCAAAATACCTCTCAATTTTCTTCATTCCAACTAGCTTCTCTACGTTTCTACAGCGTTCGTGCTCTGGGTCCGCGCCATACTGTAAGAGTAGTTTTACCATCTCAGCAGCCCCTTTATTTCCTAATTGCACGGCGCGGTAAAATGCATTTTTATGTGACACATGATTTTGGTACGTAACTGTAGTAGATCCATTGGGATCACCTCCATTTTCCAGACAGATTCTTGCGCTGAGGAGACATCTATCCTCTGCGGCCCATGCAACACCTTTGGCGTACGCTTGGGGCCAGATGATATACTGTTTTATTCCGTTGAAACGCATCCTTGCTTCGTCTAAGGTGGCTTTCTGGATCGCAGGGGAATAGAATATTTTCTCAGGTTCCTTGATTGATGCGGGAAACTCAACGTGACATTCCTTGACTAGATAATTCATCAAGTCCGGACTCCAAAGACTCAATGCGCGTATATAGCCAGAGAAGGTTCGGTTCATGATGCGCCTTCCCTGAGGGATTTGAGATGTGAAATCATTACTAAGCGCGACGGATGCTGACATGTCTGCCCCGCGGGACAGCAAGTATTTGATGCACGGTAGATTCTCCACCTCTAGCGCTAACGCTAACAACCCACTCAAATCAAATTTACTTAGTGCTTTTTCAGGGTACTGGAGTATCTCATTGTATAAGGAAGGGAAGATATCATGAGATCGTCTTAACGAGGCGAGTCGAAGGAACCAATTAAAATCACCCCTCTGGAAACGCACGTCGAGTATAAGCTCTCTAATAAGCTCTATCTCCCCAAGTTGTATAGCGTCCTCGATCATATCTGACTTGATCCTAATATCGATTTCATTCTTGGTGGGGTTTGGAACTGGTGCTGCTTGGATATCTGATTTATCTTCGGCAAAGGTCTGTTGAGGATGAGCTAGGCACATGTGTCTCTGGAGCTCTACTTCATCATGGAACCCCAGTTCTCCAAACAAGCAATTGGCTACGGAACATTTGTGCGGTCGCTGATGTATTCGCAAGTGCTGGTTTCTGGGTCGTCTTGATTCGAACCCGCTTCGGTACGCATAACAGAAACGTTGGTCGCAATGGTATAGCCTCGTTCCGTATCGACGAGTCAAATCCTCGCAGTAGCAACCGACTCTGTGGTTTGGCTCTTGGCATATCATGTCCTCCAAGTGTTGTCGGAACTTACGCCTAGCTGAGAATATCCTGAGTGGGTCATTAATTGAAGGATTCATAACCTCTAGGGAATATGATCAGCTGGGTCGATGTGAATGGCATTTCTTCTCCTTACCATCCTGCTCGTACAATCCAAGTTGGGCTCTAATCTGAGAATAAGCGGCCATTGACAGAAAATTCTGTAAATTGGGCCTGTCGGCGAAATTCTTGAACATATGAATAAATCGGTTCGGAACATGTGAATTATCAGTAGAACCATTATTTCGGATCTCTTGAAATCGAGTCAGGGTCTCGATGAGACGGATATCTAGTTCTCCGTTTTGGGCTTCGAGGAAGGCTTTAAGGTGGTCTAGAAAATACATAGATGTATATTCGAACATAACGTAGTCGCCGTCTAGGAACGGCTGTTGTACTTGGAAGATATCGTCCCGTAGCAAAGAGAATAGTGGGTTTAACGATTGGAATGATAGGTACGTGGCACAAAATAGAGTTGCATCTAAGTGGGCGTCGGGGAGTTTCAAGAAACTGTTGCTCTGTTCATGGAGAAGGTACCTGGTCAAGGTTAGTTCCTCACACTCGTGGCTCTATCAATTCATGGATCTTACTCTTTAGCAGAGAAATGCACGAATCGAATGTTGCCTTCGTTGATCTCAATAATCGGGCCACACAACTTGCGAATATCACGAAACACCCTACACCCATCCGTGAAATCCTCTTGACCAGGCTGGACGGCTAAAATCTGGAGCATCTCCTCCTCCCTTAGAGGCCTCTGAGCGCATGCCACCCACTGCAGAATAGTACGCACAACGGGTTGGGTAGTGGACTTAGATTTAATTCTGATCCTTATAAGGAGGCGGCCATATCTGTACCATGGTTAGCGATCTAAGAATGACTGACAGTTTCTTCGAGTCATTGTGATTTACACTTCGTCCAGCCCATCTGGAAGATCATCCATCTGTTTATCAATGTCATGGAGTGTACCTTGATCTTTCACCATAAGAAGCACTAATCTAGCGTATATAAACATGCCTAAGTATATCTGTTAGCATTGGACGGTGCTTCTCGTTGGAGGCAAACCTCCCTGCTGCCTTTTCTGTGATGGTATGTAACTTATCCTTGATTTTGAGACATGTCGGCTCATCTGCTCCATAACTCTTCATTTCTAGAAGCAGATCTTCGCATTCGAGCTGAATGAACGAGTCTATGTCCTGAGAATTTTTCTTGTGATTTACTCGAAGAGGAACAGATTTGCTGCTTAACTGCAGTGATATGTCACGCTCCTCTCTGCTGCTGATGAGCAGCTTTGTCTCTGGGCATCTCTGGCTGATTTCTAGAGTTTTAGAAAGAAGATACTTCCAGGAAGGCTCATCTAATTCGTCTAAACCGTCTACGATGATGAAGCTGGGACTTAAGTCGTTCAGAATTCTACAGAGAAAATCTAGAACGAAATCGGAGTCGTTCTTTAACCTTCTGTAGTTGGATTGAGACGAGTCATGGAGGATAGGCCGCAAACCCGGATCGCCTTCTAGAAGCTGGAAAAGTAATGAATGGAAGACTTTGACGGTACCGCCAGCTGCTTGGTTATCGTGAGATAGGAATGCAAAAAGGACTCGTTGCCCAGAAGCCTGCATCCGTTTGATAAGATTGCCGACAAGGAAGGTCTTACCTACTCGTCGACCCAACACCATGTTATCAGCGTATTCAGAGAGAGTAGGTACGTAATGTAATGTCTTATCATGTTCTACTCACCAGAGCCAGGTATTCCATACAGCCATATGCATCTTGTAGTCCTGTCTACGGTATTAAGCCATCTCATGAAGTCGGGTTCCTTTTCTAACCATCTTCCCGAGTCGACGGAGCTCCGATGTAAAATTTTAGCTAATTCTGCGTCGTGATCGTGTGGTTCAAGTTCGTTGCGGATAGCAATGTAAGTCTGGCTATCTCGAAAAGCCTGGGCGCGATCGTGTTCTTCAAGCATAAGTCGTCGAGCTTGATGAGCTCGTAGGATACTTTCCAATGTAACATTCATCACCATCATGGCCTTATGGCGCTCCATATTTTCTTGGACCTTCGAAATGCTTGAGCGAATATTAGGCCATAGAGACTCGAGGAATACGTTGAGTGCTAAATGAATGGTATAAGCGAGCCGTCAAATATATCCATAAGTGAGATTATCGATGATACGCACTACGGCTGGCGAGGAAGTTCAATAAGATTGCGTAGAAGTCAAGAATATCGGCATAGAATAAACATAATGCGCGGCGGATATCGGGGTTGGATTCGAACAACTGGGCATAGGCTTTAAAGCTTGGGAGGGTCATCCCTAGGTCCATTATGACTTTAACCACTTTCTCGAAGGCCGAAATGACGGAACTCGATGCCTAATGAAATGGAGTCAATCGATTTACACGCTATTAGGTACCTCTTAAGAAGAAGACAGTATCTTACCTGAAGTATGAATTTGAGAGGACCCTAAGTAATAGAAAAGGCACTGTTAGCATCTAAATTTAGGAACAGAAGTGTGCGTACCTTGGGGAAGATACCTACCCAAATGAGACTCATAACATCAGGCTTTGCTTGTACGAACACTTCGATGATGCCAGAGTATTCCTTCAGGCCATCGATGAGTGGCTGAATTCTCTTTAGACCACGAAGGGTCTTGGTCTTCGCTTGTTGCCTCTCTATTTTCCTCGCTTCGTCAAGCACATCATCTACGGACCTGATTTTCGAAAAATCGTACAAGGCTGGGTTCTTCAGGCTCCTCTTGAAGTCTTCTTTGGCAGACTTGAAAGCGTCGTCTAGCCATGATGAAGGGACCGCTGCCATTGCGATGCACCCGGAAATATATCGCAAGAAGTTCTTTGAAAGTATTATCGGTGAATGCAGTCTCAACTAGAGAGTAGACGAAAGAGTAAATATGAGCTGTCTGAGAATACGGCGCCCGAGGAACACCGGTCTAGCTAGCGAATCTGCCTTGTGATGTGGTGGTGGCGGTGCTTGAGCAGCGACTGCCTTGACATTTTGTTGTGGCTCTCATATATGTCGTGTTACATTAAAAGCCTTGGAATTTCAACTTCCCAGCCACAGTACGTCTTCCATCGGTATACTGGTCTCTTGGAGGACTCATTATCTCGCTGCTTTGCCAACGATTCGGGACCCGTCAACGAGCCTAATCATTCGACTCGACTAGGCCTGTACCGTAGTAAGACTCTGACAGCTCAGAAGCCGGAACCCTTTCACCCCCCCCCCCCCCCCCCCCTATCGAATATAACGAGACATACCGCTTTTAGAGATGTGAAGACTATCTTAATCACTATAGCTTCCATAGTATTCAATCAGAAATGCAAATTATCATTGAATACGTGAATTTTAAACCAACTAAAACTAACCACCTACTTCCCAGTTAAATCCCCAAGCCATCTCGTCCCGTCCTATCCCACGGTACCACCTCATAGCACGAACAAAGTCAACATCCCCGCAAAACCCGCCACCATGGCCACAGTCACCACACCCACTGTTTGCGTCGCCCCTGCACTCAGATTAATCGAAGGCAGAGTCGCACTCGACGAACTATTAGCCGCAGCCGCAGCCGTGGGGCTCGCGAAACCCGAAGACAGCGACTCCAGCGAACCCGTCGTCGCTTGCACGCCGGGGAGCTGCTGCAGCCCGCCCGATGTCTCCGCAGGAAGCGCCTGACCGGCGATGGTGCCGGATGAGCTGCCATCGTTGTTCGAGGCCGCGGTACCGGTAGGCAGAGATTGCAGGGAACCGCTTGCCTCGCCTCCGGCTCCCGAATCGGAGGACCCATCGCTCGAGCTACCTCCCGTGGGCAGCGCCTGTAAGGACCCTGAAACTGAGGCTTCGCCGGAGGCGCCGGGGAGAGACTCTAGGGTGCCGGTGGCCTCCGCGTTACCGGCTCCCGGGAGGGATTGCAGAGCGCCGGAAGTCGCGCTGGCACCTCCGGTGGGTAGTGCGACGAGGCCGCCTGTCGATCCGGTTCCAAATGCCACGCCGGCGTTTGTGGATTCGGCGCCAGCTGAAGCGGTGGCGTTAGGGAAGCCTGCAAATCTCGATGTAGCCACGGCACCAGGGGTAAGGGCGGCGAGGGCAGTGGAGGAGACATTCGCTACGGAGGAAACAGTCGCGAATGAGCCAGCGCTGATGGTCTGGAAGCCCTCGATGGAAGTGGCGCTGGTGGCTATTGCTAGGGTGCTCGCGTTTGCTAGTACACCGATGTTGACGGCGGCGGATGAAGCGGCGCTCGTTGCAACAGGTACAATTTGGAAGGTATCAAAACTTTGAACGGCGGTTGCCAACGATGATGTGACCGCAACGGCCTGGGTCAAGTTAGATTTATGAATTCGTCCCAATTTGTATGAAGACTTACCGCTGACGTCTCGATCGCTACCGCGCTTGACAAGGTCTCGGCCACAGCAGCCGCTGATGTTCCGACCGCAACAGCTACACTAGAAGAGCTTTGAATTTCTAGGGACTGAAGAGCTGCGCTGCTTGTACTAGCAACCTCGCTGGCTACAGACTCGGTGGCACTGGCTGTTGCTTCCAGTCCCGGAAGCGCAACCAGCTGGCCAGCGGTCACCTGTGCACCGGGAAGTTGTACAAGTTCACCAGACTGAGAAGCTCCAGATCCGGAGTCGGAGCCAGACTTATCTTGTTGTGCCTTGGCTCCTGCACCGGATCCTTTCGCTCCCCCTTCGTTTGCCCCAGCATTCGGGAGTTGCTGAAGCTGGCCTCTAGAGGAAGAGTCGGCCGCACTTGAGTTATTATTACTATTGATATTGTCGTCGGAAGCGCGTAGACCTTGTTCTTGACCCTGACCCTGACCTCTCTCGGGCAGAGGCGCTGGAATACCGTAGACTCCGTTTAAAGCCGTGCCGAACACAACGGTCAAAGCCGCGACCAGATGTGATTGCCTCATTTTCTCTTTGCCTTAGACTCGTATTACTACCTGGTATTTGTTTGTTTCCGTTCGGAATAAGTCGAGGAGGCCCGGCCTGGGATTTCGTATATACAAATAATAAAAATTACAACCGTTAAAGAACGTAAAGACTGCTCAGCAGTGTACTGACCAGCAGACGAACGAAGGGAATGGGGTGTAGAAGGGAATGAAAGAAGAGAATAGGCACAATGAGAAAGGAAAGGAACTGCAAACGAGATCTTGGACAGAAATGTGGGAGAACCCGGGGAGAGGGCGAGCCTGATCGCAGAATAGATCAGGCTATATGTACATGATGCCATGAACCATCACGCGGTCCTCCGTGATCTCCGTCAAGATGTCTGAGCCCGAGGAATCATGGCTTGACATCTCTTGGCCCATCTGGTCTGTAAGACTAATCCTGATGGGGATCATTTTGAATCCAGGATACGAAATTTTTGGGGATGCTAATAGGCCTAGTTCGAGGCAAGAACACCCTACCCATGTCTTAGGGTTGTGCTGAGATTAAGCTTAGGTAAAGACCCATGATGGGAGACATGGGATGAATACTTTCAAGGGTCAACGACATGGCATGAAAGGAAGAGAAACTCGAGACGGACAAGCAGAGACCACCAATTGCTCCGTAGTAATAAACTAGCAAAGTCGGCACGATACTGCCGCAAAGCATGAAGCAGCATTAGACAAACACAAAAAGCAGCCAATTGGATAACTCAACGGAAGAAGATTCGGCGGTGTGGTACCAGGAAACGCGGCTCCAAAAGAGCCGTGCCCAATAACATGGGTTGCCCCCTTGGCAAGTGACAAGAATCCGGAACTGAGCAGGATCCGTCATGCCTTTCCCAATACAGCCTGTACACATTTAATGCTGGGGTTCGTTAACCCACTCCTGTCATTAAGCTTCTTTTTAATTGAGGGTCTAGAAGACACTTTGTTAAGGTCTTAGCTCTGAGGCTCTGAGACGAAACCCTGCCGGTTCTGAAACCTGCTTCACCAAGCAAGCGAGCCTAAATTCAACTTCACGTCTCATCCGACGGCACCGAGACTCCTTGGCGTTAACCTCAAGATTCAAGAATAATAAATATGATTCTAAGGAATCATTGTTGACTATAATTACACCATGGCAGATGTAAAACTACAACGGTTTATCCAATATCATGTTGAATTCAGTTTGTACATTTTGCACTTTAGATTCTAGTGTCTCTTCCCAATTGCTTTACGTTACATGCGACAGTGAATCTTTAAAATTGAGATCAAGTTAATAGCGAAGTAGAACCTAATAGACTAGAATGCAGCCCATGTTCTTCTAGACTTTCTGATGCGAGGATGAAATTGCGAGTGAAACTGTAGGTCTAATACATACATCTACGCCGAAGCCACCCTTTTCCGACCGGGCTCAACTATGAGCCGGTAGTTCAGCCCTTAAACGACTCCTGAACGCCTTCCAAATACATTCACTGCCCGTGTTCTCCTTGAGCTTGTAGTCCTTGACCTGTAGCCGTTGTTATCTCCTATCTCGTCCTATTTAGAGGCGTTCTTGACGGAGCTTCATCCTAATAATTCAAATCTTTCGTTGGGAATGTTTGTGAAAGGAAGCAGTACCCGAGCCAAGGGGCATGTTCTACAGGTTACCTTCAGCCGGTGTACCTCCTTGCTGTGTATCAACGCCATGGAAAGCATCGCCGAAAGCTGAATCCTCCATATCCAGATCCAAGCCCTCGCCCAGATCGCCAGGCGTGCCGCTGAATCCAGCTAGCGCATCTCCAGCTGTATTCAAATCGTCTAATGAGTTGAAATCATTCTGATCACCGTCGAATCCTGCTGAAGGAGTACCGGTAGCGGAGGCTTGTTTGCTCATAGTACCTAGAGCCTTTGGCAGATTACTGGAAGATGGCGTGTTTGCTGCGCCGTCTGGAATGGTGCCGGCTTTGGGAATAACCACCCAATCTCCACTCCCTGTCCCTTGATCAGGGGCGGTTCCGGATGGCGGTTCGACACCACCGGCACCATCCATCGTCACATCGCCTGTATCGTCCTTTTGCGCGGGCTGTTGCGGTGAAGGGATGTTCAAGTTCGCAGGTGTGCCAACACCAGAATGGACAGCAGAAAGTTGTGCTTGAGGGGTCGGGAAGTTGTTGACAGGAGTAGAGGTAGATGAGGCGCCTGTTCCTGTATGCATTTGATCTAGGAGACCGGCAGCAGTTCCACCCATATCGATATCCGAATCCCCGATCATAAATCCACTGTGCTGGGATCCAGTTTGTGATGGCTGACGAGACATGACACCGCTTCCAGGTGCGCCGCCATTCTGAAGCCCACCAATACCAGAGTCGGGGCCCGAGGCAGATTGAAATACTGGCTCCGGAGCTGGTTCTTGATAACCACCGTCCTGTATCCTTCGTAACTCGTAGATAACCTCTGCTCGACGACCCAGGTGTGCTTCGACTTGAGATACAATGTCATCAACCTTCTTATTATGCTTCGAAGGCCAGCGGTTTACGCCGTTGCTCCCATCTTCACCCTCTTCGACCCGTCCCTCGAGCTGTAGTCCATCGGGGCCGGGCTCATCTACAGCTGACCGTAACTCCCTCTCGGCAGTAGTTAGAAGCGAATTCTGCTTGAACTTGGCCACTTTCTTAGCGTGTTCCGCCTTCAGCTTCTCAATCTCTGCCTCAGTTGAGCGAATTCGGTCGTTGACTCGCTTGCGGAACTCAGCAGCCTGCTCAGGATCTAAATGAGTCGCAGTAGGTTTTGTGACTTTCTTCTCGGCGGCATTAAAGCTATGGGCTTCGAAAATCCCCTCTGTTAGACCCGAAAGCTCGCCTTTTAGGCCTAGACCGAGATCCGAAAAGCCAATCTGGCCCATTCGGTAGGGCGAAGATAATATCTCCTCCATCCATTCATGGTTTTGTTGATAGCGAGCCAGGCTAACCTCCCGAGGCGTCAAGTGATCAAACATGTCGCCCCGAGATGTGTCTTCCTCATCATCGTACGCGCTGTCAGGCGGAGGAATTGCGGCCATAGAGGGAGGTACTTGACCCTGAGCAGCCTGACCAGTCCGGGCACGTTTTGACGGTGGTCCACCAGCTGTGGGAGGATGAGGAGGATATGCCATTGTTTGAGGAACTCCGCGGGGACCAGCGAACATTGGCTGCCTTGAAGGTTCTCTAGGCCAGGCGATCTGTGGCCAGTTCACCCGGTCACCAAGGATGAATTCCTTCCGCTGAATTTGACCACATCGCTGAAGATAAGCACGGGTCTCTAGGATAGCTTGCGTTCGAGGGTCTCGCGGGATAACGTGGGAGGGAATGCGCTCGTTGCTCTCAACGGGTCCGTAATGGACTATCCATAGACTAGGGTCGACCTGAGGAGCGTTTGGGGTATGGACGCTCGGGGGAATGAGACGAAAACGTCGTCTAGAGTGTGTTGCGACTGGCTCATTGTAGGCAAATCCGGCTTTGTGATAATACATCTCGAGGATCTACATATGTTAGTCCTAACTCGATTACTAGCAATTCGGAGGTTGCTAGACAAACATACCACACCATTTCCAACTTCCTGCTGTAAGTATTGTTCTTGGGGAGGCCAGATATAGCCATCGCTGGCAAAATTCACGCCCATCTGTTGCAGTGGCTGCCACGTCAAGAAGATGTTACCGTTCTCAGGACGATCGAGGTAGGTCCAGAAGAAGGGCGCGGTATCGCGGGCTATTTTAGGAGCTTGCATCAACCAGTTTGTCACTTCGGAAGGCTCGACTCGAGCCTTGAGAGTGTATCGATAGGTCGAAATAAGATGCACATGTGGAAGCTGAGCGGGTGTCTATTAGCAAGCATTTATAGTGATGCGCAATGGTGGGCGAAGTATACCAAGTCCCTATGGACCCCATAACTGGGGTCGCCCATTGATGACATTGTGGTTGGAGGAAACCAAATTCAACCGTCGCGTTGGATTGAAAATATCAGCGAGCCTTGAATTAGGCCTCACAGGTTTCCTTAATGAGGTTGGAGTTGTGATGGGAACAATAAAACGCAAGGCGCAAAGACAATTGTTGGTGATAAGGCTGCACGCGAAAGTTTCAATTCGACAGTCGCGAAGTTGCGCGACGACAAGAGCTCAACTTTCCTTAGCGGAATTTGTTGGAGGTACAGCTGAGGCTTGATTGTGGGTCTGGTCTGTATTATGTAAGAAATTCTGTGGCTGGTGTTTGGACCAATTCTGCGCCAATTACTCCACATGTCACGTGTTGAGCACTGATATACGGTACGTACCTCATCCTGCTCATTCCAGGAATCGACCTCATACACGAGGAGGACGTTCAACTTACATGTATCTTGTGAAGACAGCAATATAATTGACTACATAGGCAGTCCTACTGATGTATTCATACAAACCCGACAGTTAACTAATTTAGGACTACATGACGAAATCTCGATGCGTCACAAGGTACCTACTATATCCAACACTGTTTTTCTGAGTGGCCCCTTGACATTGGTGTTTGTCATTAATTTGCATTTATTTTTCATCTAACCAGGTTGGCTATGGTCATATCATAGCATGCTAAAGTCAAACATTCCTTTTCCATCTAATGATTACGGCCTTACCCGTATGCCAACTTAGTCATTGGCAGATGTGCCCATCCCCCCTCGCATGAACACTCTTCTTTATGCCTGGTATGTGGAAGCCGACACGTTACCTCCCCTACCGGTCCAGTTGACGTGGTGGTATTTGCCCTCAGGGTACTTGGCGTTGGCAAACTCAGGCTTGATCAGGAAGGTGTGCGCTCCAAAGTAATCACGCTGAGCCTGAAGTAGGTTGGCAGGCAGATTCTCCGTACGGTATCCATCAAACCACGAAAGAGCAGTGGAGAAAGCAGGTGTCGGAATGCCCAAGACGGCAGCCTTGGCAACAACATCTCTCCAGCCAGGCTGTGCCTTGTGGATGGCCTTGTTGAAGAAGTCGTCGAACAGCAAGTTCTCGAGGTCAGGGTTGTTTCGGTAAGCCGCGGTGATGTCCTTCAAGAAGACAGAGCGGATGATGCAGCCGCCTCTCCACATGAGAGCAATCGAGGGCTTGTTCAGTTGCCACTTGTATTCTCTCGCGGCCTAATAATGTTCGGTCAGAAACTTGCTCGGGAGGCGGAATTGAGCGAAGATGAGAATATCACAAACCTCTTGCATCAGCATGAAACCCTGGGCATACGAAATGATCTTGGAAGCGTATAGCGCCTGCTCAAGGTCTTCAAGGAATTGTTCCTTGCTGCCCTCGAAGCTGCTCGAGCGACCGACGTACTCAAGCTTCTTAGAGGCTTTAACGCGCTCGCTCTTGATTGAAGACAAGCAGCGAGCGAGCACAGCTTCGGCAATCAGAGTAACAGGCATACCAAGGTCCAAAGCGTTGATAGCAGTCCATTTACCAGTACCCTTCTGGCCGGCTTGGTCTAGGATCTTCTCAACTAGCGGCGTTCCGTCATCATCGTTGAAGTACATGATATCGCGAGTGATCTCGATCAAGAACGAGTCTAGGACGCCCTTGTTCCACTTTGCAAAGACGTCTCCGATCTCCTTGTTCGACAGGCCAAGACCTCGCTTCATGATATCGTAGGCCTATTGGAATTAGCACAACTGTATCACCGGCACGACTTCAAACGCGCAACAGCGGAAAAGGGGGAGCGAACCTCGCAGATAAGTTGCATGTCACCGTATTCAATACCGTTGTGCACCATCTTGACGTAGTGACCAGCACCCTCGTCACCAACCCACTCGCAGCAAGCCTCGCCATCGCTCTTAGCAGCAATGCTCTGGAAAATATCTTTGATGTGAGGCCACGCCTGGGGGCTACCACCAGGCATCAAGGAAGGGCCATATCGGGCACCCTCCTCACCACCGGAAACACCGGCACCAACGAAGTAGATACCCTTGCTTGTGAGGTACTTGGTTCGTCGGTTCGAGTCGGGGAAGTGAGAGTTGCCACCGTCGATAATGACGTCTCCCTTTTCTAGGAGGGGGAGTAGGGTCTCGATCCAGTCGTCGACAGCCTTGCCTGCCTGTACCAGCAGCATGACACGGCGAGGCTTCTTTAGTTTAGAGACAAACTCCTCGGTAGAGTGAGCACCGACGATGGACTTGCCCTTGGCCTCGTTTGCCAAGAACACATCGACCTTGGAGACAGTTCGGTTAAATGCGCAGATAGTGAAGCCGTGGTCGGCCATGTTCAGAATCAAGTTCTGACCCCTATGGCAGATGAATATCTAGAAGTATGGTGCAAGGGATAGGAGTTAAGGTGGAACATACATGACGGCCAAGCCAATGAGGCCCAAATCAGCGCTTTCGGATTCGTTAGCATGACTTCAACGGGTAGCTAGCTGTACAACGAGTTCGTAGGGAAAGGTATGACAAAAGTAAGCTCGCCTTGGGCCTCCTAAAGAACTGGTTATATTGGCGAGACGAGCCCTAGAGGGCCCGAGGGACAAATTCAGTTTCATAGGTCGCGAAGGCATTCGTCGGCAAGGTGATGATTTGATGGCGGGGTAATAATCATCCTTGCCCAATTGACAAGAGAGGGATATTTAACTTACACGGCACCAGACATGATTGCGGTATTATTGGTAGGTCAATCGAATGGAGGAAGAGGTATTTTCTACGGTGGAATATAAATGAAGATATAGAAAGAATCAATGCAACCAGCGGATGAGCGCGGGAATGCGATTACTTTTCTATGATGAAGTAGTTATGAAAAGTGGATGGGATGGAGGGGTAGATGTGGTGCAGGGGAAAAAAAAGGTTAGAATTGGGGGGGAGTTTGTTATTGAAATACCTTCCCCTCCATTCTCCTAGCAACCTCTAGGTTAGGTACCCAGCTTACTTACATCTTCCTGGCCAACCAGGCTAAAGGTTACTTACTAGGTTACCTAGTTGAATATGATGGAAAAGCTCCTGCGTCCCCGTTGCACCCCCCCCATCAATCAAAGAACGACCGGGAGGCACGGGGCTTACTCAGGTTCTTCCTCCTCGTCTAGGTATCAATCCATTACCAGATTCATATTCATACATGAACCAATGACCTGATTCGTCTCGATTCCTTATGTGTCCCTTCCCTATCATTAATAATTCACAAATTGTGGATCGCAAAGGGAACTACTACAAGCGTTCTCACGCGTTTTCAAGCACCGACCTTCTTCGTGGAACAGAATTCACTCATAAAAACATGTCATTTTCACCTCCTCTAACTTGGGGAGACGCCTCGTTTCGGTCTTGGTTGATTCAGATTCACCCATGTTCGCCTCAAGGGTGTTTCGTAAGAACTGCTGAATCCACCGGGGGACATGATGTTTGATAATAAGCTTGGATCCACAGTGAATCGGACCTCTGAAATTTTACCTAGGCAATAGGCGGCCTAGGTAGTAATATATTCGTTCAGCCATTTATGTACGATACGCGTAAACCCGTTTTACCAGCCTGATTTCTCCGAAGGTTAGCAAGTTTGTTTCTGCATATCACTGGACGACATACCCGATCTCTACGAGTTGGAGAGACGCTACTATTTATTTTCACTATATTGTTACCTGCTTAGGTATATATGATTACTAGAGCGCTTAGCAATTGAGGAGCCTATAGATAACATAGTCTGCTGGTGACCTAGGAAATTATGAGACATTGGCACCGTCGGAACACGGAGGGAGCGGAAGACGACAGCAACCCCAGTCGCTTTCCAACAAGGAGTTGCCCTTCGTGGTTACTGTAGGATATCTATAGGCGAGCAACGCGTAGCTTAGCCTAGTAGAGTCGTCGTAGATCTTTTTCATATAATAAATCTAGACAAATGGCCGAGGGTATCGTGAAAGCTTCTGCCCACTTAACTTACCACAAGGCGTTTAAAGGCGCTCCGTGAGCGGCGCAATAACCGACCGAGCATACCTGTGGTGGAACAAGAGTGACTTTATAGTGACGCAAGTCCCACTCACGGCTACGAGGCTGTAATAAAATATCTCATGGAGAGAATCGGGCAGTAAACTCAAAGCCTAAGGCCAATCATAGAGAGTGCACTCGGTCCTTTACGCGGCTTTGCGGGCCTCGAAACTATTACTTCTTGGCGTATGACCGAAAGCCGGGAGATAAGGCAAGGGGGAATTTATTCGCTAACGCCGAAGAAAAAGTCCAGATGAAAAGGACTATGTGCACCATCGAAGATTCCTTAGTAATAATGTATGACCTATTGTATCCTGATGTATGAAAGACAAGATATGAAAGACAAGAACTTCGTCTTGTCTATAACGAAGTTCTTGTCTTTATACATCGAAGAGATAGATTAGTATTTATACCTGAAAGATATGAGATTCACTGAAAATCTTTTGATACACTGTAAATGCTCTCATAATGGGTGAACTGGTTCTTGATGATGGAAGAGAACTCCCCCTCCCTCTTCCCCCACTTCCACAGTGACATTCCAAACTTACCACCAGCCACATTTTCACAACCCCACTATTCAATAAGCCACATTTATTCCGCGCCACAAGCGGTCGGGAACCTAATCCTTGGAATCTTGGGAAGACTTCGAATTTAGCTTGCATCTCCATGGAAACTTGTCGATAACAGACTCTCATCAAGTACCAACTTCACCGACCAGACACGCAGAATAACGCATACCACATCTATTAGTCTTCATTCTTGCGACTACTCGAGCCCGGGCATTGGATTAGAGACCTAGGAATAGGGAAAAGGAGACTTGCTAGTCTCATAGGTACGTGTTGAACCCGAAAACAAAAATACCACTTTCGGGCGCACAGCAAAATTCATCATGTCCTATCCGCCCCCTCCAGGCTCGAACACATCGTCCCTCCCACCTCGTCCGCCGCCGTCGCGGGTATCAGGCTTCAAGCCGGCCTTCTCGCCCGCGCCACCGCCAACGCACACGCCGAGCCCCGGCGCCGTAACAGCCGCTCCCTACGCTCCACCCGCCGCGTACTCCAGCGCCCGAGCTATGCCGGCACCCCAGCCTACGGGTCTGCGTACCAGCCGTACGCGCGGCCGGGTTCGGTAGGCGGCGGCTACCAGCAGCCAGCCGCGGTCGCGACTCCATACCAATACCCAGCACAGCCGGGAGGCTACCAACAGAGCTACTACAGCGCGCCGCAAGCAGCCGCTGCTACAACAGCGACATCCTACGCCGCACCGCCCCAGATTCGCAATCCCTTCCCGGCGCCCAACCAGGCGAAGACCAACGATGACTACGACCCGGATATGGCGGCGCAGATCGCGCAGTGGCAGAGCGCGTACGTGAAAGATCCCACCAGGGACGGAACCAACGCGCCGACGGCAGGTCCAGGGGGAGCAACGCCCGGAGGTAGGACAGGTGGCTACGGTAACGGCGCGACAACGACGTACTCCGCAGAGCCAAGCGCCAACGCTGCTGCGGCGGCAGCAGCCGGTGCTTCGACCGGGAACCCAGAGAAGAAGAAGACGGTAGTGCGGCAAGGCGGTGGGCAGAAATGGACCGACGACACGCTGTTAGAATGGGACCCCTCACATCTGCGTCTCTTCGTCGGTAACCTCGCGGGCGAAACGACAGACGAGTCTCTCTACAAAGCATTCTCCCAATGGAAGTCACTACAAAAAGCGCGCGTCATCCGGGACAAAGTAACGTCTAAATCCAAGGGTTACGGGTTCGTATCGTTCAGCGATCCGGACGAGTTCTTCCAAGCGGCCAAGGAGATGAACGGCAAGTACATCCAGAGCCACCCGGTTGTAGTCCGCAAGAGCACCACGGAGATCAAGCCCACGGTCATGAAAGACAACAAGTGGAACAAGAACCACAAGAACAAGAATAAGAACAAGAACCGCGGCGGCAGCAGCGGATCAGGAGGAGGCGGGGGATGGAAGCGTGAGGGAAGCTTTGAGCCGCATCTCGGACCCGCGGCTGCTGGTGTGCATAAACCAGGCCAGAAGACGAAGGGCGGATTGAAATTATTGGGTTAAGGAACGAAGCATATACCCCTGATTATAGGAGGTACCTATAGATAAAGCCTTTGCACTGATCTCGACGCGTTTTGAGTGTTAGGCGTTCGAGAGACGGTTGGTTAAGGAGAGAAAACTCCTTTCTAGAAAAGACACTACGGAGATTATTATATTAATAGAATCCAATGAACACAAGATTGACTCGGATATATCGCATGTCGTGACACGATAATGAACTGTCTTGCACATGATTTGTATTCAATCTCGTTTTCGGTATGACGGCTAACTACTCGAACGCCTCCATATACAAGATGAATATGATGTCTCTCAGCGCTTAATAACACCTAGCGATAGCGAGCAAACATGTAGATGTATCAGTCTTTTCTAAACTTGCAATTGGGTATCTTGCTTCAAATTCGTTCTTTTGCTCTCTGCTTGATTGGGGTTTCGCTATCCTGGCCTGCTCAGCTTCCTTCTCCCTCTCCTTGTTTCAAGCTCGACGCAATGCATCTGCTTCTCTCCGCAGGTTCTCCTATCAGGTAGATAGATAGATATGCATGGACTTTCCCCGTAGAGTCGGGCTTTCTTTGCTATCCGCCCCAATGCAGCCTTGGCTTCCTGCTTTGCAGACAGGTTGATTCATTGTTCCATTAGCCAGTTTTTCTTTCTATGCACCTTCTCGCCATATGGGCGCCGTTTCCAATATGCGATGTATTTCATATAGTGTACAAGCACCGCCTGATATTTCCAGCACCTCTATCTCAACAATCTTTGACAAACGAAAAAACTTAACACGCAGAAATCAATCTTCTCGAGATCGTTCTGTCCGATGAGGCTCCGTAGAGCTAGAAGGTCTGGGTTTCGGTATGAGATCACCGTCGGCTGTGAGCAGGTTATCCTCAACACCACTGGCGTCGTCGTGGGCTAGAAGTCCCGTCTCTTCCTCGTCAGAATCGCTTCCGCGCTCTGCGTCGCTCGATGAGCTTGACTGCGCTTGCTGATAACTCTTGTTGTGCACGTCCAATCGGGCTTCGTTGCGCATCTTGGTCAATTTAATCCAGTTATACGCACCGATGGCACCAATCGTCACGACTAGACCCGAGATGTTGATAGGCGTCAACTTGTCATCAAACACCAACGCTGCAGCTGAGATTGTCACAACCTCCTTGAAGATGCCGGCGATGGAGAGGGTGACGACGCTACTTCGCTGCAGCAGAGCAAATTCACTAGCCGTCATGAGGAAGGCGATCGTTCCTGGGAAGAGGAGGATCAGAGGTGTTCTGAAAGCGCCCCATTCGTTGCCCAATGCCTTCAGGCCTTCAATTAACTCGAAGAAGCCCTCCACGGGTAATGCGATAACTATCAGGGTGAGAAACATAACAGGCGCAAGGAAGAAAATGCTGGAAAATGGGTTTGAAGTGGCTGGGTTGCGCAATAAGAGAATCTGTGTGAGGCCCCAGCGGAAGCCGGAGAAGAAAGCGGCGGATATGACGAGTATAAATCCCCCGAGTTCGAATTCGACCTCTCCTGCTACCATCATGACTACACCTGCCGTCATAGTTGCGATGATAGCCACCAGTTTCCATGTGGGAGTTTCGAGACGGAAAACAAAAGCGAAAAGTAGCACGAATGCTAGGGAGGATGATTTACACATTGCTAGAGTCGCATTAGCTTTGAACTTCCCATTAGATGCCACAATTCAACACTTACTATAAAAGGTAAGGGTAATGAACTTTAAAGACGTGTTTCCTAATCCAATATCTAACCCCGTTGCCGCACCGCACGGCCCTATCCTCGTCAAATAAAACATTTTGGTCATAATCGGACGTTCAGGCTCAGCCTCGTGTCTCGACCGGCCCAAGTCAGAGTTATGTTGTGTATTACCGGGTCGTAAAGAAGGTATGAAGTATAATACTAAACTGGCAAGGGAAAATTGCACGAGCATGTGCGTCGCTGTTGTGAATAGAGGGAATGCAAAATTGAGTTGGCCCGAATCGAACATCCACTTGTTGTACTACAAGGTAGAGAATCAAGTCAGTAAAGGGAGGCCTCATCTTGTTACAGGATGGGACGAGAAAAATCAACAAATAACTTACCAAAGAGATCGAAAGCGAAAACAGATACCATAGCCCAATCAGAACAGCATTTATGGCCAATTTCTTAAACACGTTCTGGTCCGCCTCTTTCCGTTCTTCGTCTGTTATCCTGTCGCGTGCGATCCTCTGGTCTAATCTGGTATTCCGTCGTCGCTTAGCTTGTTTCCTCCGCTTATCCTTCTTCGTCAACCCCGTCTCCTCGTCATCGTGCAGGTCTTCCTCTGATAAACTATCCTCATCTTTATTATCTGATCTGGACGCGTCCCGACTCTGATCTTCTTCTGAAATCTTGGCTTCTAGGTCACCCGGGTTCTTAATGCTAGTAGCACGCGGTCGCCCAGTTCGGGAATTCGAGGGTTGAGAGGTGTTTAGGTTGGCCGTAAGCGTGCTTCGACGGCGACGATGGCCTTGGGGAGCTATAGAATCCATCTCGATATCCTCGGTACGGCGACCGGCGGCGTTGGCAGAGGAAGGGTTAGCACCATCTGACGACCAGTCTACCTTAAAGCTGGTGGTAGCAGACGACGCGGAAGAAGGAATGGACAAGTCAATATTGGGGGAATTGGAAGCCAATACGCTATTAACAGACAAGGTGGCCGGTTGAGGCGGGGAAGAAATAGTGGACAGGCGTCGTTGAGATGATTGATAATGGTTGGACAAAGGAGAAGGCATACTTTTAAGAAGTAATAAGATAATGTGCGGTAGGGGACTTGAAGTAATACTGCAAGTTAATGGGGCATCATGTTCGAGCCCCTAGGGGATCACCAATCTCAATAGGTACCTACTATAGTGTACCTAGCGCCGCCCAAGTTTGGGTACGCATGTAAAACTAGAACGGGACCCCCAGCGCCCCTTGATGACTAGGCCTTGGCGGACTGAACAAATACCTGAACGAAAAGATGACCAGTTGACCAGTTGATGCAGATGATTAGGAAAATCGTGGATCCATGGGATTACTAGCAATTAGACTTGGACCCGCGTTGAGTTATGCACAACAGCCTCAGATGTGAAAGTGTGGAGACCCGTTTACCATTTTCCGTTTCAGTAGGTACATACAAATACATGTACATAGTGCACATTATTTGTGTATACTGTGTTTAATTGCTACGAATATCCTAGATGCACTGTCTACATAGACCTGTCTACCGTAATTGCAGTATGGCAATATAAGGGGTTCTGGGTTTTCGGTTATAGCGATACACACATATGTTGGTTTTCCTTCCTTTGGACGTACATGAGAAAGTAAGGCTGAAATAAACCACCGCTGACATTGTAATTTCTCAATCCCCTCTTATATTGAATCTAGTCGGCAGTTGAATGGCTTAATAAGTGAAACACATCATTATGTCTTGTTGTCCTTCCTCAACGTTGTGTGATAGATGCAATGCCGTCCTATTCGACGATTCCAGGATGGGAGGCTTCGCAACTAAAGGTAACGATGGTCAAGAGATCCTCGAACTAGGCAGGGAAGGCGGCGTGGTGAGAGAACTTCCTACCGACTTCATATTTGTCGACACTTATCCGAGTCTTCCTTCTCTCTCCAAGTCCGCAAAAGCTGGATGTGTGTTCTGCCAGTTTCTGAAAACTACGGTCGTTAGAGAGGCAATCAAAGTAGTACTAGGGAAAGGCTTCGATTTAAGTGCATTCGACGGCATTGAATTCAGTGTAAAATATATATGGCAAGCAAATATAGATGTCGAGAAGGTTCCCGCTGCAAAGGGTCTTCGAGCCCTAGTAATCGATTCCTGCTTACTTCATAATGAAGGTTTGTGAAGACTCAGGTTTCTTAAACAGGCTCGACACTACGTGTGGCTGACTGGTAATAGGCATGAATTATGAAGTTACTGTTGCGTGCTCAATTGAATCAACCCCAGGTAAAATGCGCAAAACATAAATTGATGTTCGAACACTCACTATGCGTTCACAGGTCCATGCGCGAGTTGGCTCCGCCTGAGTAGTTATGAGCCTGGTTACGTTCTGGGGCCAACTACAGTCTCCTGGATCCAAGAAAAATTAAAGTCGGGTGATACTCACTGTACAACAGACGGGCTATCTGATAATGCATTTTTACCAACGCGCTTAGTACGCGTTGATTGCGAGCCCACCAGACTAATTGAGACATCAAATAGCCGAAGTCGAATAACTAAGACACAGTCGTTCAAATATGCGGCGCTCAGCTACTGCTGGGGATCACCAGAACAAGCCAAATCGCAGCTTAAAACGGAGAGAGCGTCGTTACCGACAAGGCTATCCTCCATAGAAGCACATGAAATGACTAGGGTATTGCAGGATGCGATCCAGGCCTGCCGCGCTCTGTCAATTCCATATCTTTGGATAGACGCACTCTGTATTGTTCAGGATGACCTAAAGGACTGGGAGCGAGAATCGGAATTATTAGGCGACACCTTTTACAACGCGCACGTCACTATATGCGCAATGTCATCAGAATCATGTAACGAGGGCTTCCTTGACCGGCAACTAGCACAAGTCGAAATTCCCTTCCAGTCAAATTTGCGGCCCGAGATTCGGGGGTCGTATAACCTGCGTCCATGGGGGCGGCCTTCTTACCGCTACAATGACATAGATGCCGACTTTAACAATAGCAAATGGGTCAATCGTGGCTGGGTTTTCCAGGAGATGTTCATGTCTCGACGACGCCTAGCATTTGGAAAGTCTAAGGTCCATTTCCTGTCCCTAAAAGAGTACCAGACACAAGGAGAGCAGACAATCGACAGGAGTTATGACTTCAATATAACAACACTAGCCCAAGCCAATGAAAATGACAAAGAATACTACGATGAACGCTGGCACAACTCAATCATTCCTATTTATTCTGCTGGATTGCTGACATACAAGAACGACCGCTTCCCAGCTCTTTCAAGCATCGCACAGCGCTTCTCTAGATTAATGAACGACGAGTACATGGCCGGTTTATGGAAGCGCACCTTGTATAAGGGCTTGTTTTGGGCTTGCAAACACGAGACTCCTCATACCTTGGAGGGCCTTCTAGGTCAGCTTAGCGATAGCTCAGGATATGTTGCTCCATCGTGGAGTTGGGCTAGTCGTCACGGCTACGTGGAATTCGGCGGCCAGAGTTTCTGTGCTTATCACGTGGATTCGGTCGGAGGCTTCCGAAGGGAATATCAACACGTGGAAGCAAATATTATTTTGAGCGGCACCGATAAGTTTGGTCAGATTAATGAGGCATCATTGAGGATCACAACTTATATTCGCCTCTTACCGACTGACATGCATTACGTCGAGGATGATGTGTGGAATGGTGTTGACATTGGAGAACCAGAAACACCTTCTGCACGCTGCAATCTTGACTGGCACCCAGGCATTCCCTTCGAGCCTAAGAGAGAGGTGATGATGTTGCTTCTTGGAAGTGCTGGAGTCGGCTCTTCAGAAGATATCACATGGGTCTACGGTCTGCTCATACACCCTGTTGCTGATACAGATAAATTCTTTCGGGTTGGAATATTTTATTCAAGCTCATCTAACGGATGGGGGCCTCGCTTGTTTGAAGACTGTCCACTGCAGACCGTCACGCTCATATAAAAAACATTTCTTCGATTGATAATCTTCTAATATCGCTCTAACAGAGTCTCAACCCGGATATTCGATATTCAATATTCAGTTTGGAACCCCCCGTTCAAACACAAAGCGACGATCAAGAAAGGGGCTTCATAGCTCGGACCTCTAACGTTTTCTTACCGTTGAAACTCTGGAGACGGTAACATTTTAAGGCCTAGTTTGGAGGATGGAAAGCTTCTCAAGTGGGGCGCCGAGCAAATCCGGGGTTAACTAGACCTCCAATCCGCGTAAATTTTTCCAAATTCATAAATTATGCTCGATCCTGATCTCATTTATTCTCGAAATCTTGGACAACTATGAGCATCGTGATGAACACCACTTGGTATTCCCCAGAAAACAGGGCAGTCGATCTTCAATACCAAATTGTGACTTGCATACGTCAATGATTCATAGCACAGCACTAAAATATCTTGGTGTTTCCCTCTATTATAGCTTCGAAATCACGTACTGCCTACCAGGTATTCGATAATGGTTATTAAACTCCACCAGGTACCATATTGTAAGATACGAATATTCGTATACTGCAGTGTGGACACACTTTACATAATCATCAGCTACGTGTAATTGAGTGGATATAGCCCGCAGTCTCGTTGTCCATTAGAGAATCTAGGATTAATATTTAAAATCTCGGTCTGGCCAGAGGTAGCCTATCCAATGCCACGAGCCAGGTAATTTCATTCTCCAGTCCAATCGGATATCATCGCAGCAAATGCCCAAAGGATTCGTGCATACACCGCCAGACAAAGTTGAATAACGATAGTAATTACCTAGGTACATAACCTATGCTTCGCGAACCTTGCGCGAATTCTGTAAGTCTACATCTAATTATAATCGTAGTGGTACAAAGAAAACCTCCCCTCCAATAGTCCTACACAATGCTGTGTTCTAAGACAATATTTGCATCTCATTCTTCCTGTCAGGAGCAAACTCGTCCTTGTATCTATCCCACAGCTTGTGTAATTCAGCCACATATAAGTCGTGAAGTCGGTTGATCTCCTCTTGATCCACTGTGTTCGCCTGCGTGACCTTGATCGGGGCTCCGACCACCACGTTCAACGGACGACGGTACGGCATGAGACCCACATCATAGTTGAATATTCCCCGCCCGTGCAGAAATGGAAGAGTGAATTTCCACACTTTCAAGATAAACATCTGAATCTTGTGTACAAGTGGATGCTCCTTGGGGTGTAACTGGTCATAAAGGTCGTTCTCGCCAAAGGCCAGCACCGGTACCAAGTCTGCGCCTGTCCTGACCGCTAACTTGACGAAGCCCTTGCGTTCTTTCAAGATCAAACGCAGTGTCCCTGGTTGAGCCTCGAGAGATTCCCGGGCACCCCCAATCACAATAGTAACGGCGCGACCCATACCCTCTCCATTGGGACCGCCTCTAGTCAAAATGTTGACAATTGACTCTTTGGAGACCGACCGCACCCCAGCGGCTAGAATATACTCGCGATAGAAGGGAATACGAAAATTAGAATCCAAGGTTAGTAGGCTGTTTGTAATCCCAGGGAACTTCTCGGAAAACCATAGAGCCTCGGTTGCAAATGCTGCCCACGCACCATGGGAGATGATACCATGAGGGTGGTATCCGAAGATATATTTCCGGGTAGGTGGGAGATCGTGCGTCTTATGAAGTTTGGCCGGGAAGTAGTTCGCAAATAGACGCCATGTATAGCTTCTGCGAAACCATTCGGATCGATATTTCAGCGATCCATCTGTAGCAGCCTTGGAGCTCAAAACATGTAGAAGGTATATAAGTAGCAAGGGCCAAACAAAGGGATTAGCAGAAAGAGCGAAGAATATAGAGACTGTCAAAGCTATGCACATGCAGTGCATTAGCACAACGAGCGTTTGTAGTCTCCGTCTGAGAGGTACGTTCCACGGAGCCCATCGGATCCCGCCGTTTGGGCTCGGCTTGGGAGGTTGATGAACTTCGTCCATTGTCATATCGTCTAGTTCGGGATACGAGTCATCGTCATCATGTACATTAGGACCATGCCTAGAGGGCGAGTCGTCCGCGTCTTGCCCGTTCAGACCAGCCTTGAGGGCAGAGGCGTAGCTAGCTCCATCTATCTTGTCCTCATCCGCTGTGCTTTCCGGGCCGTTGACGAGGGTCGTGAAACTGCTCTCTGTAGAAATGGCACTTTTATCAAGGTCTGTAGAATTGTGACTCTCTTTCGCGGATCCATCACCATTTTGGGCTTGTTCAATCTCGCCGTTTGGTTTCTGGGCCTCTGGAATTTCTTTTAAACTAGGCCACCTACTTGCGGGCTTTTCATCCTCTGGAAGGCTCTCCATTTTGGATGCCTCTTTCGGCCTAGAATCTCTACGTTTAAAGACGTGGTGCGGCGAGCTAGTCTTTGAAACTAGGATCCTGGGAATCTGAGATGGGGTACTCGAACTAGGTGGTACGGTTCGTATCGCACTTATTGGGTCTTTATGAGAACTTCGCTCGTCTTCGGGGGATGGTTGAGAATTCTGGTCGCTAGACGTGTGTGGTGTACGAGGCTTGCTAATTACGGTTCTAGTCGTGCGAGGAGGAGTACAGGGAATAGGCAAATCACTACTCTCTCGGCTCGCCTAAGAAAGAGGGATCTTGGTCAATATCTCCGCGGCGGCGCTTGTCAAAACGGGGCAAGACATACAATGCTCGATGAACCAGAGAATTCGCGCTTATGCGCTTTAGCAGGTGTCGACTTTATATCGTGCGTCGGATTGTTCGATGGGTGATTAGTTCGAGAACCTGGTTTGGAGACAGAATCAGCGTCATCGATTTCATGCCGATGGTGCCTATGTCCTAGACGTGGCAGCTTGGAACCGCGAGAGCTGCTGGATGGCTCGTCACGGCGAGGGCTATCATTCTTGTCGTCCGCCATAGTTGGTGAGACCTAGGGCACGAGAATTGTTCCCGTGGTCATCCAAACTCGAGATAGAACATACCTATGTAACTGGAAGGAGTGTAGAACGCGGTCGCCTAACGTCGCTTTAGAAATAAAACTCTGTCGTGAATTCTAAGTATTTAAGGTTTTGTCTAAGGGACCCGTCTCCATTCGCTAATAATTTAAGTTTGCGATGAGATGTGCTGGATTCCGCTGAATTGCGCTCGCGCGCGAATAACTATTTCAGAAGATGGAAGCTTCGCTACATAGGTATTGAAAGCGAACCTCGGCAGCCTCGGTATGCGGCGGAGACGATGGAGACCAGAATGAAAGAAGAAACGGGCCGAGTTAGGATTTAATGGTCAACATCGTAAATGTACCGGAAAGAGAGATTGGTAACCTCTGCGAAATGAAAGGGCTCGAACCCGGAAGAAAACGTGCTACGTAAGACACCGAACCGCTGGAGGTAGCCGGTAAGGTTATAACCTGCATTCCATCTAAAATCCATCAGACCCGGGAGACTGGGGCTGAACTGTTTGTAGCTGTAATTTAGGTAGTTACAGTGGAGCTCACAGCTCATCATCATAACCATCAGAATGACGTAGGGGATGCGCTAGCATGTGAAATTAATTGGCTACGTCCTCGCTAGACCACTGCAAAACTTAGATACGATTGGGTCCCAATTCAAGCAAGGCAAGATATAGGCAAACATCAGGACCCTGATGCTCGTCAACATTTGACACATGTATTTTAGCTTCCTATTCTATTCCAGTTATCCTTATATACCTTAGGTAGTTACCCATGGTACCTTGTAATATAATCTTCCACCTATAAGGTGTGCTCCCATTTTTAAAACCCCTAAACCTGGCGACAATAGTATAAGATGAAGGATCATAAAAGGTGGTCTATCTCCGAACTTGCAATGCAGCTTTCGTAGGCGATAACCTCGATCCCGTCTTCTCAGTAATCGATGCCGAGTCTATTCTATCAATATAGTATACTTTCTAGGACAGATCTCCTATATAAGCCAAAAATATCGCATGCGTGACGAAGCAATTGCAGCCATATTCTATGTGGCTTCCAAAGATTATTGGTGTTTCAACTGCAACCTTGCGTTCCAACCCACGACGCATCTAATAAGATCCCAGTCGCCATCCTGTCCCACCCAATCTGTGACCACCACGCCCGTACTTGCATCTCCCACCTTTAATCCTGCCGGACCCTTGCCATCCTCCCCATGCCGTAAGCATAGGTACTCGATGATGGCCGGGTTCGCCTTGGCCGCAATCTTCTCGGGCCAGCAGTTGGCGTTGAAGAAATTGCTGGCACTCAAAAAGTTCACAAAGAACGGCTGCGGTGCCGCACCCTCCTTGTGCCCTTCAGTCCCGGGAACAGGACACACTGGTTCGGCTGCTCGTTCTAGGTGACCACGTGCTAGGTCAATCTTCTTCTGGATGTTGTGACTTTGATCGACATCGTAGAAGTCCTGCACACGAGCAATGCCGCTTCCGAGTAGGCCATCAGCGCAATTGTCCGGCCAGGCACTCGCGTCGAGTCCCCATCCTCGACCACCCCACTCGCCATTCAAGCTCGGGTCATTGGCGTGTCGGCGAAGAAGTACGATCTTCCCTCTGACTTCGCCGATCTTGGGGATCCGAGGCTCCGTATACCATCGTCTCCCGTCCTCGTAGAAGCGGTCCTTGAGGATTTTGGATAGCTGGTGGTCAGTGCCCTTGCCAGTGCCCTCACGCTTTATACTCATGATAAGCGTCTCAGATGGATTGGCGTCCAAGAAAGAGTAAACGACATCGAGCATATCCTTAAAGTACTTGTTGCCCGTGAGAGAGATGGGGAACGCGCTGTGAACGAGTGCCAAGTCCGAAGAGTCGGGGCTGACGTTGACACGGATGTCGAAAAATCGCACGCCGTTCTCCAATTGCTCGCGCACGTTAACTGCTTGACATCGGACTGAAGGTAGTGCAACATGGCAAGTCGGGCTGTTATGCGTGCCTGGGATGGAGAGTGCCGATAAGGGATACTCGTCGCGAAGTTCACGCATCCAGCTCGCGAGGTTGGACGAGCTGAAGACGGCAAGAGTACTACCAGTCTGTACGTAGATAGTTGTGTACTCATTAGGAGCACCATCCAGTTTCGTCATGACCGTGCTGCGCCGCGAAGCACTTGGCACGTCTACTTGGTATCTGTGCCCACCTGACTCGAAAGTCAAGCGAATAACCTCCCGGCCGGGGTCAGCCGTGCGAACGTCCGTCCCGCGGGTTTCGAAGGGCCCAATGGGGAAAGAGACATCGCGACGGTCCCTAGCGTCACCTTGGATGCGAACGTTGGGGGAGACGGATGTCGAGTTGAAAAGACCGGTAATCTTGCCCGTTATATTACCAATGGGAGTCGAGCGCCCGGATGCAGGCTGCCCTTCAAACCGCTCCACGAGTTTAAGCTCTAGCGGAGTGGCTGTGAGATTACGGATAATGAGATCTGCCATTGGATTGGAGGTCAATTGAGGAGTTCAACAAGTCGATGAAGGATTTGAAGGCTACGGCATCATCATTCATGCACTTTATTAACTACGGAAAGCCATTGTCTGAGGCGGGAGGTTAGGGAGAGAAGGCGATTGGACAAGACGCTGTGTGGAGCTTGAGGAATTGCAGCTGAAGTTTATTACTCTTATTGGTAAAAAGCGACGCCACTACAACAGCCCTTCCTTCGTCTTTGCAATTCTGTTATTCCCATAAGAGACATGATTTAAAACTCAATAAGAATTGAGTATGAATAGTTATAATTGATGGAAAGGAATGAATATCTCAAAGCTTTATTGCAATTTTTACAATATTAGTATATACTGTTAAAATTATCGAATGAGCGTCATAAGGCACAAGCCACATCTTATCGATATTGGTCCCTAGCAGTTGTAATTGGTCAATTTAGAACGCAGTACAATTACTTGGGGAATTTTGCGCATATCTTAATACTATTTACCCGTCAAGAATGTGATGGCCTGGATTTCTCGAATTCTCGAGGTTGAAAGTCATGCGGTCTCGTATCCTTAACCACCATCTTGTGAGCGGACATCATGGTCTATACGCAAGAAGAATTGGCAGCCAACTTAGTTACACTCAAAAGATCAGTCTTATATTGTCAACTAAGGCTCCAAAAGTAAGACTGTCAGTAACTAGGTACCCTTTAACTTATTAACGCCCATATAGCGAACGGTTATAGAAGAATTGAACAAGCATCTTGCGAACTCACCAAGGAAACCCATCGATTCATGGGAAGAAAAAGGCCCGGGCTGCCAACATGGAGCCGCCATCTTTGCCTCCCGCGATTTCGCGACATGGCTAGACGATGAAAGTTTTATGTCCGGCCTGCTTAAAACCCTCTCCAAACCAAGCGCCAATGGGCATGTTTCTCCCGAAGATATCAGCGTATTATGCGCCGTGGCGGATGGGCTCACCCCAAACCGACTATTCGGCGAGCCTCAAACGGGCTTCTCGATATTGTATGGCTCAGCGAACAATATCCTTCCTGGCCTGTGGGATTCTAACGACTTTGGATCCAACGTTGATCAGGATAGGGAGGCTTCGGTGTCATTTCTATCAAAACCTTTGCCTAGGGATACTAGGCCGCTTGAGATCGCATTGCCGTTGGCAAATACAGTCTTTCAAAACGGAAGGCGGTCCACCTTATTCGCAAGCAGATGGCAACGAGATCATAATGGCTCTATAGCACGTACTCTGATGCAAGAAAAACGTGCTCAAACAATACGCCCTCATGCGAATTTAGCAGGCCATGCGGCTCCAATTCTCCCATTGCTGCCATTAACTCCTCCCAGGAAGGTCGTTGCTGGTCTGGGTAATATCGTTCGCCAAGTCGAAGTCGACGGTTCCCCGACCCCGGCATCGAAGGAATTAGAAGGCCTCATACCAAAGGTATTCGATCACAGATCCAAACAGGATGCGTCGTATTCACCTGGACCCATCGGAGTATGGTGTTGGGTCATTCCTCCTCAAGTCGTAGCAAGTCAGAATCTTCTTGACTTGAAGGTTTTCCAAACCGAATCATCTCAATCGGAAGCAGAGTTGTCACTTAATGCCATGAGCGTCTTTTCGGAGCTAATATCCTCTAGGTGCCGATTGCATAAAATTCGTATGTAGTGCATCTGTCTGAGGATGTATACCTTCAAGCTAATGGGGATTTAGTTAGTGGTGGAGGAGGATGGGGCCTCAAACAAGGATTACTTTCTCTTGACCCGGAGACGAATCATTCCCCGCCGGATCAAGACGATATCGATATGTTTATCAAAGCATTTCAGGAGCGCGACAGCCCTAATCCATCCGAGGGTCTCGTGACTCCTGGTTCATACCTCATATTTTGTATTGAACCGCACTACACCGAAAAGGAGGTAGGGTCAAGCCAGCAAATGATACCAACAACTGTCCTCGGTGTTGCCCCGAACAATGATCAGGAACTTAACTCAGGAGGTCTATCGGACAAAATTGAAGTGGTCGACGACCACTTTGGCGTAGTATCGAAGACTGGCCTCTTCTTAAAGGCTTTACCTCATATGACAGGCATTAACAACGCAAACAACTCCGCTGAACAACCTCGGCCGTTCACAACTAAAGTCGACTTCCCTGGAGCCTCATTTGTATTATAACGGAAGTCCGCATTGCGGAATGGGTAATTCATTAAAATGAATCCATAACGGTGAGAGTAGGTAGGACAACTCGCGGATATAATTTTAAGATACCGTATCTTGCTTGTATTACATGTATGCAACAATACATGTAATAATGCAAGTACCCAAACCCGCACGCTTGCATGTACACTACACAGAATGAAATCAAATGGAAGCCGTCGTGCACTTACCCGTTGAATTTCAACGAATCATCTGGCTGCTGCCCCTTTTCGTTTGGCGGTGATGCATTGTGTAAAGCATGGTACCTCGGCGGATGTTCCTTTGCCCAGCGCACAGCGCTTTTTTTCCTAATTAGGTACTTGGCGATCAAGTACATTCACTAGCTTCTCACTAACTATTTAAAAATAACGTCAAAGCTCCGCGCTAACATACAATACCTTAGATACATCTGCCAGCTACACGTACTTCCAACATTCTTCAGGACAGAGCCGCGTTGGCGTGTCTAACATCTACCACATCATCCATTTCTACGACAACGTCACAATGGATCGCAGTCTCGACGAGATTGTTGCTGAGTCTCAGGTATGCAATTGATTCGAATTGATGTTTTGGTTTTTTTTGGTCGGTCGCTAATCCTAGCTATAGCAAAGAAAGCGAGGCTCCAGACCTCGACGAGGTGGTGGAGGTCGACCTCGAGAACGCGACTCCTACCCCCGCGATGGTGTAAGAAAGGTAATTAGCCAAGTACCCTCATAGAATTGGCCGACAGATTTTAATTGTTCTCTCCTGCAGGTGGATTATTCCTCTCCCGTACCCTTTTCGACCACGTACTTCCCTGTAATCGACTTCGTGCTCGATGCCTCGGACTTCGATCGGTGATCGTATATTCGTTCAGTGACAACAGCTAACTAGCAATCTCGTTCTGCGAGATAGTCAACCAGGGATGATTCGAGAAACTTGGATTCGTGAGTACAATACCTCAATCTCCATATATTAGCGACGGGTACTGACAGACGTGCAGGGAGTGGGTTCACGATAAGTTCGATGAGCCCAATTGTAAGTCGAACAAGCTCACCAATAACAAGACTCGATAACTAATAGCACATCAGCCCGCAATCACCCCCGAAACTCGCGACGACGACCTTCCCCAGACCGATTCCAGTTAGTTCGCCCCTTAACTCCGGAGTAACACCTCTAATACCTGTGGCAGAGACACTCGTGGAACCAAGGTCAAGGTAGAGAACTTGCACTATGAGTTGACGGAGGAGGACCTCGAAGTAAGAGCAAAAACAGTTCTCGATCATGGAATCGTATTAATACGGATCTAGGGCTTGTTCGCCAAGATTGGCACCGTCCTCAAGCTCGAGCTGTTGTACGACCGTGCCGGACGTTCGGAGGGCATTGCTTTTGTCACATATGAGAATCACAACGATGCATTGGAGGCAATCAGACAGTACGATGATGCCAACGCCAAGGGTAAGCCCAGATCTCTCAATTAGCAGCCCGTCACAAGCTAATTACATTCACTACAGGTCAACCAATTCGTTTGTCGATCGTCTCCTCGGCTCCCCGACGTAACCCCTTCGACACTGCCCGCATGCCCGGTCGATCGCTAGCTGAGCGTATCACCCGACCACGCTCGATGTCGCCCCGACGAAATTCAGAGAGAAGCCGAGTCGACAGTTACGTGCCCGGTCGAGTCAGTCGATCGCGTAGCCCTCTACCCCATCGACGTGGTGGCCGACGCCCCGGAGCACGACGCGAACGGGCTGTAGATGCACCCAACGAGCGCGAGCGGGTTGGTCGCAATGGTCGACCCAAGAAGACACAGGAAGAGCTTGATGCCGAGATGGCGGACTACTTTAACGCGGGTGCAAGCAATGGTGCTGCTCCTGCAGCCGAGGCGGAAGCGAGCGCTGCTGCTCAGGGTGGTGATGAGATGGACATGATTGACTGATTTAGTCTAGGAGGAGGAGGAGGAGGGGTCCGCTGATGCATGGTACACGCGCATTGGTTCATCATAAGCATACAGGGCACTAGACAGGGCAATCATAGTTTCCATTATTCATCTCCATCTTCGTATCTTGAAACGCCATGGTCTGGTGCTTGCCTGACCTATCTTCTCTCGGCTTGTCGGCCGAGCTTTAGACCCCTGAAAGACGTCTTAGGCCGCTTCTGGATGTGCTGTAAGGATATCATGAGACATTGACGTACGTAAAGTAACCTTCAAACTGACATCTAGCTTGCGGACCTATGAATTTCGCTCGACTGAATCCTCCCCTTGGCTCAGCGTCTAAGAGCCCGAGAATTGGTTGCGTATCAAGAGTATATACTACACATCATTTAAGGCAAATTATTGAGTTGCGGGAGTTCATATATCTACCTTAGGTACCCAGCTTGGATGAGATGCTAAATATGATAATTGTTGGGAATCTCGAACATTGACGTTCGAGGCGATTCTATGAATCGAATAAGGGGATCCTTATCATTGCATCCCCTGAGCTAGATATCTATAGTAGGCATGTCAATATCGTGCTCTACTTTATCTACATTAACCCTGATCATCTCTATCATCTTATAAACCCCCGTTCTTGCTACCCTTAGTCGTTCTTCTTTCGCTTAGTCTGCATCCCCTCCGCCATAGCAGCCGCCACATCCTCCACCGTCGTGCCCCTCTTCCGCTTCCCAATCTTCTCCTGCCCCAACACCGTGTCATCCGCAACCGTCCTGTATACCTTCGCAGCGCCTACGAACGAGTCCGGTGCGAACCCGCCCTCTTCAGAGAGCGTGCGCGCGATCTCTTCCATCTCGCCAACCCATCGGTACGCCTTCGGCGCCATCCCCACCACACCCTTCTCCGCTATCTTGTAGTGGTGCGGCATCCCGGTTTGCAGCTCGTCTTTGAGGGTATCTAAGACGCCCAGCCGGTGCGCCGTCGTGAAGGATTGGATGGCGAGCGATGTGAACCCCTTGCTGAAGCTCGCATAGCACATCTTGAGCCCGCTAGCGGCGCCGATGTCGGGCGATATGTGCCGCATGTTCAGCGTCGCGAACAGCTTGGCGCCGTAGCCCGGTATGTCCGATAGCGAGTGCGGCCCGGACGTCGGGATGCTGGGCCGGAACCATTCACCGCTCGTAGAGTCCGCCTTGGGCGACGGCGGGCCCCCGAGGATGCTTCCGTCGATGAAGCGCACGGAGGCGCCGGCCCGGCTGCTGGTGAAGAGGGATGCGATGCTCTTGACGCTGGACGGCGATACGGCGTTCAGGTCCGCGAAGTAGAGCGGGTTGTCCTCGCTCCGGCGCAGCGGGCCCGTGAGAGCGTCAACGATGCGCTGGGCCGTGGCGCCGGCGTCGCGGGGTGGCACGACGGAGAGGATTACGGAGCATGATTGTGCTAGGTCTTCGTCTGATTTGAGGAGCTCGACCTGCGCGCTCTTGGCTCTCTCGATAGTGTCATTGCTGCGGAAATTTTAAGTAAGAGGTTGGGGTAGGACAGGTAAAAAAAAGTGTTTAACGGGATATACTCAAAATCACTGGAAGTCGGCAATGTTATGAACTGGCCGACTCACTTACCTTCGACCTTTACAATTCGTGGCAACTGAGAATCCATTGGCGACAAGTAGCTTGGCGATGGCCGAGCCCATATCTCCGATGGAGATTATACCGATTTTGGCCAATGGAGTTGCCATTACGTGTGTGTTCTCGCCCGACTAGTATGAGGAGAGCAATTTAAGTATGAATACGGTTGTGCTACAATCTCACTAGGCCTTCCCGCTTGGAAATCGTATAATATGTATAGATAGGTACTCGTGCCGTGAAGAGCTTCGTGCATTGAAATATGTCGGCGGTTCGTGCCATTGCTAGCCCGCATCCAATAGGATTAGGGAATAAAAATTCTTCTATACTGGTAGCAAATCGCGTAAGAGGACATGATACTCAACAAAATACATATGTAAGCGCCCATATCTATAACTCGCTTAGATATTTCCGTGGCTTGAGGTTATTCATGATTGAATTCACTTTAACAATTTTAGTTGTATATTAGAAGCCTGCATTTTATATAGGCCATGTTATAACGTTTCAAAGTCTCCTCCATGTTAGCAGAAATAATATCAATAGTCTGGTAATGGAAGTATAAGTACATGTTTGAGAAGGTTTACAATAACTCGCATCTGATAGGTCCCGCGCTATAGGTACGTACAGACGCAGATCATGGAACTTGCGAATGCGACTGCAAGCGAAGGTCCTTGGGGAAGTCAAAAACCTCACCATTTATCAATCCAATCTACTACTTATGGTTAACCAATCGTGTTCTTTCCCATCTTTGGTCATCATCCTTGTCAATATGAAAGGACCCTGCGGCAGTCCGTCGGCCGACTCGTGGGTCCAGAGGGGCAAGCCAGCCACATGGTAATGACATCTTTAAATCTATCCGAATTCAGCATGGACTTCGTCTTTGAATCCCGCCGCCTCGGCCTATGCGACCATCATTCATCCCGCGACTAAGAAACCTGGACGGAAGTTATCCCGCTCTCCTCGCTTGCCTAGGTAGCTAGCCTGATAAAGCAATCAAATCATCATGTCGAGTGCGCCTTTCTAAATGCCGTTCAGCCTCTTAACCACTCAAAACCTTCTCAAAGGAAAATTCAAGGTATCTGGTTCTGCACGAGCGGGGGTAGCAATTAGCAATTAAATCGTTAGGGTCCTAAGCGGGTAGCTCACCGGGAACTTTCAAACTTTGGATGTCATAGACGATCCTATGGTCCCAAGTGTTCATTGCCACAAGCGTCCACAAGCGTCCACAAGCGTCCGCAGCAGCTGTACGAATGATGCTCTGCCTATATGAGCAAAACGCTGGCGAAGCTGGTTACGCGTTCACTGAAACCTGAAAGTAGCCTTATTATTATTGGGCTGACTACGAGAAGGTATGTATTCTGCGCATTTTTACCCGTTTCTGTGTGAAGAATCGAAGCCGGGTTATGAACCCCTGTAACTTCAACCCGCGGTCATCTGTATCAGTGTATCAGGGACCAGCCTGTGGGCCGATCAGCTCGGATTCGTTCCATCCCGTTTCCACAGATCAGATCTCTCTGGGTAACCTCACAGTAATCAAGTCATTGTCTATAGGTACCTAAATAAAACGCTACGTTGTCCTTAAACAGGATCCGGAGACTTTTTGAGAATTCCTGCCCTTTCCTCCTAGTCACGAAGTCATGACAACTAGATTGACACGGCCATTTATATAAACTCCGCACTCCCGCTCACCTATTTGCGGCTTAGACTTTATAGAATTCCGGCTCGCGCTATATTCCCCTATTTAATTGGCGACGCATTCTGTATCGACTACAAGGAATTATTCATGCCGAGGTCTTATTTAGCTCTTGAGTGTTCACCATTTTAATCGACAACCTCGAGGTTTAGGCCGTTTATTCAAGCCAGTATATATTTCGATGACCATTACAAATTCCACCAACTCAAGCTCTCATCCCCCAGTCACCGTTTAGATCTTTCCAATATCAATTTAAGCGGTTCATAGCATTTCAGTTCGGCTTATCCCTAACTATCCACTTGATGCGAGATATTATTTAGGACTAGACTCACCATATTATGGTCTCTGCCTTCATGAGGCTGTGAGACAATTCAATAAACGAAGCATCGATTCGACTATTACTGCAATATACGATATAAACGATGGCCTTCCCTTGGCGAATCATTTCTATAATATCTCTTCTCTCATCATATCTCGTCGTGTCACTCCAGCCGGAATGGAGCCGATTACAGCTGCTTGGCGTATTTGTCGCCACTTGGATTTTGCAGGCTTTCCTTGTTAATGTCTGGAAATTAATCCTCTATCCTAAGTTCTTTTCCCCCTTACGCGGCCTACCAGAGCCGAAAGGTGGCTCCTGGTTGATGGGACATTTCAAGGAGATAAGGACGAAGCCCTCAGGTATACCTATGAGAGAGTGGTAAGTATACACTAGTACCTCTTAGCTGCCCACGTTGTCGTCCCGCTAATTGGTCTCCCAAGGATTGCCACTATTCCAAATGATGGCATTATCCGATATTTAGCTGCTTTCAACCAGGAACGTTTACTCATAACCAATCCAAAAGCCCTCGCAGAGGTTCTGGTGACGAAGAATTATGATTTCCAAAAGCCTGGGAATATTCGCTTTGGTCTTAGTCGTCTTCTGGGCGTGGGGATACTTCTAGCAGAGGGGGACGAGCATAGGACCCAACGCAAGAACCTAATGCCTGCATTTGCCTTCCGGCACGTCAAAGACCTCTACCCATCTTTCTGGGCGAAGGGCCGCGAGGTTGTTCAAGCTATGACGCATACTATCATTGCCGAAGCCCAACGTGAGGCATCCATCCAAGACCCCGAGAAAGCAAAGAAGACAGCTGTCATAGAAGTCGGTAGCTGGGCTTCTAGGGTAACACTAGACATTATTGGACTCTCCGGACTCGGAAAGGACTTTGGAGCGATCAAGAACCCGGACGCCGAGCTTAGTGAGACGTATCGTCGTGTATTCAAGCCATCTAGGCAAGCTCAGATACTCGCCCTTCTAGGAATATTACTTCCAGACTGGGTGATCGGTCGGATCCCTGTTAAGCGCAATCATGACATCAACGAAGCAGCTCAAACTATTCGGAGTGTGTGCCGGGATCTGATTCGAGAAAAGAAGGAGAAACTGATGCGCAACGAGCTTAAGGACCGCGACATTCTATCGGTGGCCTTGGAGTCAGGTGTCTTCACAGAAGAAAACCTCGTAGACCAACTCATGACATTCCTTGCCGCCGGCCACGAGACGACAGCTACTGCGATGACGTGGGCTATCTACATGCTCAGCAAGAACCCAGAAGTACAGAAACGACTCCGCGCCGAGATCCGTGAAAAGTTGCCGCCTATTGACTCGGATCGTGAAGTCACGAGCCAGGAGATCGACCAGATGCCTTACTTAAACGCAGTCTGCAGCGAAGTCCTGCGCTACTATTCGCCCGTCCCACTTACGCTGCGCGAAGCCGCTGTGGATACCACCATCCAGGGGCACAAGGTGCCCAAGGGAACTACGATTATACTTTGCCCGTGGGCCACGAACTTGGATAAGACGCTATGGGGACCCGACGCGCACGAGTTCAACCCGGATCGGTGGATACCGAAGAGCCCCGAGGACAAGAGGGCCGCTAGTGGAGGCGCGACCAGCAACTATGCATTCATGACGTTCCTTCACGGGCCGCGTAGTTGCATAGGTATGCAATTTGCCAAGGCGGAGTTCGCCTGCCTGCTAGCAACGTGGGTTGGTCGCTTTGAGTTTGCGTTGAAGAATAAGGAGGACGAGGATGAAAAGAATTTAGCCATCAAGGGAGGCATTACTGCTAGACCTGAGAGGGGCATGTACGTTTATGCTACGATTGTAGATGGATGGTGATATGGTTATGATATGTACCTATATGATGAGTTCTTCAAGATAATATGATGTCTGATTTTTATATGAATATCTGGTCATGTTTTATGATATGGGATATCGCATCTCATCCTCTACTTAATCTAACTTATGTATAACTAGCATCTACAAGACCCGACAACTGCAGCTACCCCCTTTGATCATAGGGTTAGCATAATAAAAAATCCAAACGGTAAAAACACGCAGCTTCCGTATATCAGTGTTTCTAACAATCACGAATGATCTATAGCATTTACATACTCCGACGAGCTAGGTTATTTACATATGTAGGCAACTATACGATCTAGAGGAGGGTACAAGATTGGGCTACGACTTTTCCGTCGTTATTGACTCAGTTTTTTCACTGCTTCTTTCTCTACAAGCCCTTAACGCCAACCTTCAAATACTGTGGATCTTCATCGATACGTTTTCTCACGTCTCCGCTCTTCAACTCATTCACATCCCAGCTAGCCCACACAAATCGGCCATGCAGGAACGCTGCCTCAGGAGAAGCAGCCCAGACGGCAAAGTGGCCTGGGAGATCGGCTACAGCGAGATATCACATTAGTACAACTATATGGATTACGCTTTCTGTAAGAGCGATGGAAGGGAAAGGAGGTCTGAAACAAGGGGTTAGTGCTGGGCACGACGTACCATCATCCCAAGGGAGGGTCTCCGTAGTATATCCCGCCCTCTCCGCAGACTCAGTGAAGATGGCGCCCGGATGGTAATTCACGATTTGCATCTGCTCGGGCTTGATGTCTTGCGCAACAGTCTGCAGCGCCGCCGCGCCCGCGTTCTTGCTCACGTTGTACGCCGGGTTGGCTCCGACATACCACTCGTGAATCCCCATCGTCGAGACGTGTACGAGATACTGTTGATCACCGGAGGTTAGCTCTCCAGTGACTTCTACTTATCCTCTCTATTGGGGGTAGAGGGATTCAAGTCCGGGAGACATGAGAAATAGTCTTACCTTCGGCCCAGGTGCGCCCCGGCCCTTTTGTTTGTAAAATCGCTCGGCCATGTCTAGCTGCGCACGTACATTCACATCGTAGAAGGTCGCCCAGAGCCTCTCAGTGCCGAGTTCTAGGAGCGGCTTGGCCGGGGCCACGGCCGCGGCGTTGAGAACTAGGACATCAACAACTGTGCCCTCGCCAGCTAGTCGGCCCCAGAGCTCGGCAACGGCAGTCGCGCTGCCGATATCGCACTCGAGACCGACTATCTTGGTGCTGCTGGATCCGAGACTCTGCTTCTTGCTCTCTTCGGATAAGGTGGCGGCTGCTTTGGCGACGACGTCGCCGCGTCGGCCTAGGATGATGACTTTGCTTGGTCGGGCGAGCACGAAGGCCCGCGCGATGGCGTAGCCGATACCTGAGTTACCACCGGTGATTAGGACGGTTTTGCCTGCTTGTGAGAGCTCAGGGCGGAGGGCGAGATGTCTTGGTAGGGGTTGTGGTGGAAGGTTGGGGTGAGTTTCGACATCGGTAGAGACATGATGATAATTTAGAGTCGGAGCTGGAGCTGAATTTTCACAAATATCATTTATCTAAGGGGCGAGAGGCTTGCGGATGATTGCCCTCTTCATCTCGTAGGCTTAAGCATTGAGATAGATACATCTTATATACTGCATTAGAGTCCTATACGATTCCCTACTTACAGGCTTCATCGAATCATACCGGACATAAGAGCGTCATAACTGCTATCACCATGGTAAGAGCAACGCAATTCAGATGCTTCAGCCCATAGTCACCCGATACGTAGACCGAATAATAGCCAAGCAATTCACATTATACGGCTTGATAATACAACTGCGGAAAGCTTAGCAATGGTATAATATAAGCTCCCTGGGATGACCCGTCATTTTCCGCAACTCCAATTGGCTCTAGACCCTGTTTCTTACCGCAAAGGGTGAGGAGGAGTCCCACATATTTCCGCTCTGCAGGCTGACAAACGAACAACCTCTACTTCCTTACAGATCACTCCGAGTCTTGGCTTCTGAAGCTGAACTCCTCAAGACTGCGGAAAGTTACGAGGTGTGTTCAGGGGTATTTAGCCGAGTGGCTAGCAGATCCTGTCGAGACCACGCCTAGCTAAACATGGCTACTGTCTGGCGGAGAGCCTGTACGAACTGCACCAAGTCCAAACGGCAATGCACCAAGGCCGCGCCAGCCTGCCGGCGCTGTGTAGATAAAGGCATCCCGTGTGTATACCCACCTGCCCGGCGAATCGTACATGCGGGGACGGTGGAATCCGCAAACCCGCCCCCAGTGACTCATGGGGCTGAAGGTAGCAGTGATGCAGACGCGGGACATCTCAACTTCCCGCATCTGCAGCTGACGCCAGCAAATCTTGGCGGTGGTATCGGCGGCCAGCCACTACTGACGGACTCGCCGCAGCCCTCACACGACGACACCGCTACCACCGCATCGGGAGACACATGGTTCCTAACTCCGGAGTCGTGGATCGCGGATTATACGCTCCCGCCAAGCCAGCCTACCGCTGTGCAGGACATGATGCTCCAGCGCTTCATCGACGGCGTCCAGAGTTGGATGAAGCGCTGGACGACGGAGGGCAGCAGTCCACTGCATCACAGGCATCTATACCGAGAGAAGATGCCTCGATACGTACAAGATGCGTACACAGCCGTGACCATGTACCACACGTCAGCGGCGCGCGACAGCAACGCCAACGCCGAAGCACGAGCTACAGCCTTGAGAGTTCTCGACGATCGCGTAGTGCAGCTACTGCAGGACCAAGCGCTCGAGACGTCGCTGGGCAAGGAGATGGATATCTTTGATCACATGAGCAGGGTCCAGGCCCTGCTCACGTACCAGACGATCCGGCTCTTCGACGGCGACATACGCATGCGGGCGCAGGCTGAGGATCTAGTCCCTACGCTCTTCCTCTGGACAAAGCAGCTGCTCGACTGCGCGAAGGAGAACCTGACGAGGCCATCTCTGTTCCTCGCCGACATAGCGGGCCCCAGTTCTAGTTCCAACTCTGTCTTTGAGTCCGGTCTTGGTTCTAGTTCTACCTCTAGTTCCGGCGGTGGTGGTGGCTGCTCCGAGGACGCCGTATGGCGAGCCTGGATCTTGGTCGAGAGTGTGCGGCGGACGTGGCTCGTGTCCAATTACCTCCAGGAGATATACCTGTACATGAAACGCGGCTGGGGCAACTGTCCCGGTTGTATGACGATCACGATGCGCAGGGGCTTGTGGGATGCTGCGTCCCCGTATGCTTGGTCAAAGGCGTGTCGTGAGCAAGGCGCACTATTCCTGCCTACGGCACATACAGAGAGCTTGTTCTATGAGAAATGTCCTGAAGATATCGATGAATTTAGCTTCTTTATCGTCGAGCTGAGCTTCGGCGTAGATAGAATCGAAAGGTGGCTCGGGGAGTCGAAAGACAGGAGGGAGCGTGCGTCGATGTTGGAGGGTTGGGATGGTGATGCAGTGTTCGCAGAGATGGCGCGGTAATTCGTGTTATTTGGCGTATGGCGGGTATGTCGCTGAATCAATTGATATGTTGGGAACCATGACTGGGAGTTTGGCTATTATTGGGTATGGAATGTGGATTAGACGGATCATGAAGATATGCTAGGTATTACGGAAAATAAAATCTTATCGCCATATAGCGGACGTTGGGAAAATATCAGGTCCTCAGACTACGTAGACGAAGATGCCAAGTCCCAATTTACCAAGACGAAGCATAGATCGAGTGGCAGAATACGGATCTCGCAATCACAATATAAATGCCTTCCTCATGGCGATGCAGCAAGGCATCGATCATAATGAAAACAAAAGGTTTAAGGACATCAAAAATTGCGCCCACTACGATCCACGAAGGATAATAGAAGAGGGGAAACTCCGCGCTGTGCAATGCAGGTTTCCCCCCTTGAGAATCTTCATTCTTGAGCGAGGATTCTCTGGACAAGGTAAGTATGAAGAAGAAAGGAAAAGCTTCTGAGGTTTGAGGGAGGAACTCGACCTATATATACCTGTGCGGAGACCCTAGCGGGCGGTGAGAAATCAGCCAAGCGGCAGAATCTTTTGTGGAGCGCGCGTCCCAAAGTGGCCGGTGCTAATCTTATTTGGTATGTGCACATGTTTCAGCCAATAGAAAAATAGGCATCTAGTTACGCTGTACCTAGCAAACCCACTATAAAATTAAGGCTCCATTACCGTAATTATGTACTGTACACTCACCCGCTACGGTAAGTACTTGCAACTTATCTGTACAGTGCTCCTGGTCTACAGTAATAGTGTACTATTTACGGCACTTCTTGCTATCACAAAGAAGGTACGGATGAATAACAATACTGTCAATCTTCTTATATCAAATCGTGAGAACCATATTGCCCAATCTGTTAATAAGCTATTAAGCTGTCAGTCTGTCAAACATCTACCATGCACGAATCACCTCATGAAGACATTACTCGGTAAGAGAGACATGCATACCTACTTCCAGTCCTCCTATAAGTCAGTTCAACGTAAGTCAAATGTTACTTGCTATTAATAAATGTATCATTCTTCAGCTCCATGTTGAGCATCAAAAGAAATTGGATTTCATTTTACGATGTTGTAATTGGAAAAATGCTACTCTGGTGTATGGACGGTTCGACTGAACCCAAAAGATGTAAACCAACACTTTTCATGGTCTCATAGTTAACCCATCAACTAATGTTAGACGGTATGATACAACCCAATATCTTCCATCGGAAACGCCAGTCCTAATCTCTACTATCCTTGACTATCCTCTCAAGCTATTCGATTAACGAGTAGGAAGTCCTCCAAAAAGAACCAAGTAGATTGACATTGAGGCAGGTTGCAACGTTGCGATATATGGCGGTTTAGCTAGTTGAATAAATTTACTCGATCTTCTTGCTGTGGCTAATGATGAGGAGTATTTCGGGGACAAGGATTACCACCCAGGCGGCGGCAAGGGCCATCGCATACGCGAAGACCTTGACGTAGAGCTTGACAAGTCGCACCCACGAAGCGCGAGAGAACGATTGCCAAGCATCCTTGACGGTAACGAATCCCTTACCACCGACAATAGCAGGCTCCACCTTGCCCTGGAATGAGCGATCGAAGGGAACGATAGTGTCCTCATCCTCAGGCAGGAGGGAAGCCTGAACTCGGGTAAGGATAACCTGAGTGGGGATGACAAGGAAAATGTGCAAGAGGAACGCGGTGACAAGCACAATAACTGCCTTCCAGACATCGTCCTTGTCAGTCTGGGGAATAGTGTTGGGAGTCTTGGGGTCCGGCATGGTCATTGACAAGGCCCAGGCAACCCACTTCGGCACAAGCGAGGAAAGCTCGAGCGCGAAGAAGTACATGACGACTGGAAGAGCGGTAGCCTGGAACGCCTTCTTGAAAGGAGGGAGACGTTTCCAGAAATGCTTAGGGCTAGGTACCGAGATGACAATGTGTGTCCATGCCGTGTAGAGCTGGACGAGAGCGAGCGCGGAGAGTGGAGCGGCGATCAAAGATGGGATGAAAGTAGATAGAATGCTGAAGACGAACGATGTAGCGACGCCCAGGGCAAGGTAGCATGCCAATCCACGGAACAGGGAGCGGAAACCACTGATAGCCTTGAGGGTACGGTATGTAGAGCGGATAGAAGAGGTAATAAGACGGGCCTGAGAACCATTGCGGCCAGCTTCATCGGCAAGGGGGGCGTTCTCTTCGGCGAGGGATTGGTTATCCTCATTTAACGAGACGGGTTCGTAGGCCGGAGGGGACGGATCCTCGACGATGGCGAGCGTGGGAAATACATGCTGGAGGGTGTAGTTGACCTTGAAGGATCATGTTAGTAAAGTGGTTCTCATACACAAGTATCAGAGTAGCCTACAAAAAAGATAAAAGGCAAGAAAAGCAGAAAATCCAGCAAAAAGAGTCCCCAGGCCCAAGCAGGCATCTCATAGTTGCCGATGGAGGACTCGCCCCGCTTGTAAACCGCGTGGGCAATGTCGCGATACATTTTGGGTGGTTTGTGTAACTCGACTAGCAGATATTGATTGGAGACAGTAAAATAGACTAGGAAGAATTGATGAAGCAAGAAATAATTCAAAAGAAAGGAATGATAGCAAGTAACAGTTGTCTGAAAGGTGTAAGAAGAGAGGGGAACGAAGATGTATGAAACGAGAACAAAAGCTGAAAGTTCCCTGACAAATGTCAGCGCGAGCAGCTCAAGTCCTAGGAAAAGGATCTAAGTATGTTAAAGCGTGATGAGGCTAATACAGTCTAAGTAAAGTTCTGCACTGTGAGCGTCGAAGGATCTAGGTTAATAGCTGTTAAGTGAATGCCCAGGCCTTAGTCGGAGTTTCATCCCTCTAAGGGTCCGAAGAGCCGCTAGTGCACTACCTACAGGCCACTTCGTTCCCCTGTAGGGACCTCAAAAGTACCCCCTAGCCTAGAACCTAATTAACACTTATCATCTTCGGAAGGTCGGCAGCACAGTAAGGCTGCTGACGCATTGTTACATACAATCTAGGCAACCGCCGCCCTAATCGTACGGTATTGATTGCACCGCCTCGTAACCGAGTCTCCTAACGAGCCAAACTTAGCGTTAGGCGTTATCCCCGACGTTTCCGCGTCCCAACATCAAGGAACCGCGCCATTGATTCGACTCCATCTGTTTAAATTTGTTACAACGTTGGGTCCAAATTGAATCAAAAGCCAATGATAATGTCGCTTTTGATCTGACAAGGTCCCTCTAACACTGATTACATCACACCAGCAGCCTCAGAACCCAGTCTATCAGATTCATTCATCTACTTCTACATCAACCACACACTAGCTCCATGTCTGCGCCATCTATCCCAAATCTTCTATCGCTCCGGGGTTCTAGGGGTGGTTCCCGAGGCCGAGGCCGAGGTCATGGGCACGGAGGTCACTCGCATTCTGCGGCACCGAACCATGACGCCATCATTCAAGGTACAGATACGGATGCGGCTGTGTCGCGCATGAGTGCCGTTGATCTCGGCTACTTACAAGACCCCTTTGCCCAATATTTCGTCCAGAACTCTGTTGGTGGTGCTGTTCGGAGGCTGCCAATTATAAATCGAGGTAAGAAGTCCAAGGGCCCTTCCGCCCTAGCGAGTGCTAAGGCTAGAGGTAGGGACTTATACTCGGACTGCCGCGCTGGATAGGCTGATATCCTCGTTCTTGTCGAGCACTGCGACGCAAGAACGGCAAATCATCTCTCTCGGTGCTGGCACAGACACAAGGTGTTTTAAGCTGTTCTCTGAGCCCAATCAGGCTGGCCTCATTTACCATGAGATTGACTTCCCAACGATTTCTACCAAGAAGCTGCAGCTCGTGAATGCCATTCCTCAACTTAGATCCATTATCTCTAATCCACAGGGTGAGAACTCTGACTGGAGCAGTACAAGTCTACCGAACGGCTGCCAATATTGGTGCCACGGTTTAGATCTAAGAGACCTATTGAAAGATGGTGTCGGAACTCTCAGTGGCATCCGGACAGATGTTCCAACGATCCTAGTATCGGAATGCTGCCTATGCTACCTGGAAACGCCAGAGGCTCAAGGAGTGATTAAATACTTCACGGAGAAGATACCAAATCTTGCTATCATCATCTATGAACCAATTCGCCCTGATGACTCTTTCGGCAAGCAGATGGTGTCCAATTTGGCGGCCAGACGGATACGCATGCCAACACTGGATGCTTATCAAGATTCCGCCAAACAGCAGTCCCGGCTAAAGGATGCAGGCTTCCACCTTGTGAAGAGCTTGACTATAGGCGACATATGGCGGAAATGGATCGCGGAGGAAGAAAGAGAAAGGGTTGATAGTCTGGAGGGATTGGATGAGGTTGAAGAATGGAATCTACTGGCAGACCATTACATTGTAGCTTGGGGTTGGAGAGGGAATGGATTTCAAGATTGGGAAGCCGATTTATGATGAATTGGATTGACAGTCGTGTCGATGCCTCTCCATCTTCTTAGCCAGAGGGCCCGAAAGATGCACGATGGAAGATTCATATTAAACCCGTTCCGAATATTTCATGATATTGTATACGTTGCTAGTGGCTTAATGGATAAGAAGCCTCAAGTAGTTTGTTACCACAGCACATATACCTTAGATACCGAATAAGACGAAATCGGAAAATTACTTTCACAAAATCGAAAGAGGAAAATAATAAATAAAATAAATAAATGTAAGATTACAACCAATCCAATGTGTCTATTTTACTCCAAGGCTACTATTCATCATTCAATGTTAGTGGTTGGGGTTCTGTTGGAAGCCACTAACCTGATAGCTGGTAGGTTTTACAAGTAACATATATGTATCCCTTCGTAAGTACAGTTAAGGCAAACTTCTCTTTTCCCGTCCAAAGAATGCCTCAGCCAAAGTCTTCTACGACGCCGTATCGTACGCCGCCCCGGGTCTACGACATTGAAGATGTCCAGAAATACGTTGTAGGCGGGTATCACCCCGTGAATATCGGCGATTGGCTCGGTACCGAAGACAAGCGGTACAAAATCATCCATAAGCTTGGATCCGGCGGCTTTTCAACAGTATGGTGGGCCCAGTCTTCCATTGACCAGTAATACTATGCCCTTAAAGTTATGTGCGCAGATGCCGCCGATGATCAAGAGCTTGAAACAATACATCAACTCAGTAACCGCGGCATGAAACACCCAAACGTCAATATTCTGCTAGATTCCTTTCACGTTAAAGGGCCGAATGGCACACATCTCTGCCTCGTCTTCCCACTTCTTGGACCAAGCTTGAAACGGGTGCGGAGCCGTCTCGCGAAGTCATCTCGGCACAGGGTCTGCGCGCAAATCGTATCTGCGTTGACATTTCTCCATGAGCAGGAAATATGTTATGGAGGTAAGAGAAAACCAACCTCCCCCTCACCGGAGCCCCAAGAGATGGAGTTCTAACGAAGGGTTCTTCGTACTGACGGAGCCTCCTCTAGACCTAACCCCTTCCAATATTTTGTTTGAGCTTTGCGATATTCAGACTTGGACAGAGGCTCAAATATATGACTTCTTTGGCGTTGTCAGGACAGCAGAGCTATGGTTACACAACGGCTCGTATTCCGAACACGCCCCGAAAGAAGTTGTCCGACCCCTTGAGTTCCCTATTCTAGACAACTATCTACTTGGCAATATTTGTATAATTGATTTCGGTCAAAGCTATCATGCCAACAAGCCTCCTGTTGGACTGGGCATTCCCTTGTTCTACTTTCCTCCGGAACTCTGTTTTAGTTATCCTCCATCTAAGAAATCCGATGTGTGGGCCCTGGCATGTATTATTTTCGAAGTTCAGACCTTGCGGCCTTTGGTACCTATGGTGTTCCAGAGCTTTGAGATTCTTGTAGGCACATTGCGCTTCACTCTTGGTCCACTCCCCGAGGAATGGCGAGCGCTGTACTCCGACGTCTACGCCTCCGAGGACCTACACGGCCAAGGAGCGCCGGAGATCTGGTTTGATGAGGACTCTCCCCTAGAGTGGCCCCTTCCATCCCTCATAGATGAGAAAGCCTCGCATCTTTCACTGGGGGAGAAGGAAGGGTTGTTACATCTCCTTCAGGTCATGCTGGCCTTTGAGCCATCGCAACGGATATCGGCAAAAGAAGTTCTTGATAACCCATGGATACGCGAGGCTCCATCAAGCGATGACTTGACGTTTACAGAGCAGGCTTGACTCAACGATAGATGCCGAAACTAGGAAGAAGGGCTATAGTAATAAAGACTTTGTCCATAAACTATTTGTTACCAAGAGACAGAGTCATCGAGCGACTCACTGTTCGGGATTTCGCCGATTCCGCAAAACCGTCATCCTGGTAAGAGACTTACTGTGCTGTAGGTCGTAGTCAGCGCGCCTGGTACATTAGAACGTATCAATCGCCTCAGACTACATAGTAATTGTTAGTCGCGAAGGATCCTTCTAGACCCAGGTGAATAAGAGTGGTCCTAAGTTCTAGATTATATTTATGAAAAATTAGTGATATTGTTTCAAGGGAATAAAGAGAAAATACAATAAAATTAGCATCGACTCAAAGAGTATGTTTTGCGAGGTACTATTCTCTACATGGTGGTGCTGCGCTGTAATTACAGTGCACATAATGTTACAAGCCACTGTAATTTTAGTGAATTATAGTGCATTGCCCTCTAGAATAAGCTGGCCAATTGAACGGCGAGGTCTAGACTAGCGTGATTCCTATAACCAGATAAGGCACTAAGCCGATTCGCTCAGGCCCAATTGTACACCTTCTTCTAACTTCAACCTTGAATTGTACTCTCAAAGGGTAGTTCCAACACAATCACCCATTAAACTCGTCAACCATCTTTTGGATCTCTTAAAGTCCAATTTCATCCATTTCCAACACGCTGCTTAGCCTTAGTTCCGCCAGCTGGATTCAATTTGGATATCCAAAATCATCGTCTGAAGTACACATTTTCCTAGTCGGGCCTCATCATTGTCAGCCAAAATGGCGGACAACAATAAGCAACATAAGTATCGGCAGGAGATCCAGCAGATGATGTACGTCTCTGGCGAGACAGGTGAACCATCTGTTGAGACCACCGCCATGATAGAAGAGATTGTCCGGCAACAAGTCATTGAGATGCTGCGAAACTGCACTGAACTGGCCGCTCGTCGCGGCTCTCGATCTATCACAATCAATGACCTAATATTTCAAATCCGCGACGATGCGCCAAAGGTATCTCGTCTCAGAACATTCTTGTCGTGGAAGGATGTTCGCAAGAGCGCCAAGGACTCGGACGACAAAGGCGGCGACGCTGATATAGGTGTTACTGATGATCCTGCCGGCGGTGTTATGCCCGGCGGCCCCGCAGTGGAAGAAGCCGCCAAGAAAAACAAGAAGGCTAAAGTCAAGCTCCCCTGGGAACCGTCATCATACTACAGCCAGGAAGTTCCAGAGCGCGACGATGAAGAGGATGAGGAGGAAGAGGAGATGAACTACATTACGCTCCAGCGATTGCGCAAGGCCGATGAGCGCACAAAGGCTATGACGAAGGAAGAATATGTCACATGGTCTGAGTACCGACAGGCGTCATTTACCTACCGAAAGGGCAAGCGGTTTAGAGAATGGGCTGGGTTTGGTATCGTCACAGATAGCAAACCGTCTGATGATATAGTGGATATCTTAGGTTTCTTGACCTTCGAGATGGTCCAGACACTCACGGAAGAGGCGCTCAAGATCAAGGAACAGGAGGACTTGTGGAAGGAGAGAAGCGGAGGCGAGAATTCAGGAAACAAGAAACGGAAACTTGCTCAAGGACTGTTTGATCCGCCCAACGAGGGGAAAACTCCAGTCGAATCACGCCACATCCAGGAAGCTTTTCGCAGACTCCAGGCTCGGCCGAAGAAGTCTAGGGCTATGTTGAACTGCACAAATCTGCAGCAGAGGACAAACTTGAAGCTATTCTGATAAGGTTACGAAAGGGATAGCAACATTGGGAACGGGAACCGAGTTTAATTTTGATTATGCTCTTGATTCGGACCGTTCGTTGAGCTCGACTGATCGATTGTTTATTATTTGATTCCGATTCTGGCGAATGCGAAACGCCATGGATGCAAAAAGGAGTTATGGGACATACCCAGGAGTAGCGGCGTTTTGGGGGGGCTCGTGGACTGTTATTTCATAGGCTCGTCGCTATTGAATCCAGCTTTTCGGGGTTTCACTCAGTACTTGTCTTTCTCCAATGGATTACTGCGAAATTCAAAGGAGTTCATCATTAGCCACTAGATCCTGATGTCAGTTTAAAGCTGACGACAGTGATATGTATCCCAAAGCTTCTGGTGCCATAAAATTATGCACTCACAATTGCTCATAGGTCACGACAACCACTATATCAACCTGCATTTATCATTTATCACTAACTTAACCATTCGTACATCGGAGCTGTCGACTCCCGTAAAAGAAAGCGGCACTCTATAATAAGACCCGGTTGATGTCGTGTACCATTCACGGCCTATAATTTCAGCGGGGTTGGAGTTCGACTTCAATACTTACCCACTGCTGACCCCCAACGATCACTTCTAATGAGAGTAAATATCGCACCTGAGCTTCTCCCACTAGGTGACACATGAATAATGCAGATAGAAACAAAAACGCCCGATGCATCCGGGGATATCGTCGGCTAAGCACCCTAGAAATCCGCATTCTTGCGTTACATTTGACCTATCCCCGGGGTACAAGAAATTTAGAGCGTAGCGGGCAGCATCTAGATTATCGCCGTTGTCGGCGGGATCGTCCCGGTATAGCCATCGTCAATAGTGGAGAACGACGATCCGGAGGAGTTCCGATGCTGTTTCTAGGCCCTATACAGCGTCATCCATAATTAAATCAGTAGTAGATCTCGCATTGAGTTCTTACTTCTTCCGAGTGCATACCTAGAGATTGAAGCAACCACTATCACCACATCGCAATAGATTGCATCTAGAATAGAATAAGCCCTTCCTTAGCCAGTTCTCCATCATGGCACCTAATTCCCGCCTAATTCTCACCCGTCATGCTCAAGCTGAGCACAACGTCGACCTGGACTACAGTAGTGAGTCACGTTCATAGCACAACATACTCAGACACCAAAAGTAACAAATGTAACATAAAGTCCCCGATGCGCCACTCACTCCACTTGGAAAGAAGCAGGCTGCTTCTCTTCCCCGTCTAATTCCAGACCTGCAAAAGGAAGCAGACGTCATTATATCCTCGCCGCTCAGGCGCACCCTGCAAACCACGTACTTGGGATGGGCGCCAGCAATCGAGCGGCTAGGCGGACTGAAGAACGTTGTCTTACTGCCCCAGGCTCAGGAGTGCAACAATCTGCCGTGCGACACGGGTTCATCGCGGGAAGCGCTGGAACAGGATCCCGAGTTTGCGGTATTTGACTTAACGCCGCTGACGCCCGACTGGAACAGCAAAAAGGGCTTCTGGGCGCCGACGGATGAGGCGTTGTATAATAGGGCTAGGTGGGTGCGGAAGTTCTTGCGTGATAGGCCGGAGAAGAATATAGTGCTTGTGTCGCATGGCGATATTTTGAGGAGGATCACGACGCACCCCTCGACGGGACCGAGTACGTACCCCTGGAAGAATGCCGAGGTGCGCATCTTCGAGTTCGATCCTAAGTACGTGGATACCGAGGAGTGCTTCTTGTATCAGAAGGAGGATGTCGCGGCTGCGGGCGGGTATGAGCCGACGAGCACGGAGTTGCAGATTGAATAGTTACTTGGACTTGGGTGAGACTGGGGTCATGTTAGAGATGCGAATCTACATCGATCGATTGATTAGATCACCAACTTAGACTACTATGACGTTAATTCTAGATGATACATAGTAATACGTACCTGTCATTGCTCTTTTGACAAGGTACCTAAGCCATCCTATTGTGAATCTGACTTATGAGCTACCTACCTTACCCAGTGACTCAGGTGGCGATGATGGCAAAACAGAGTACGCATTCATGTGTTTCAGCCACTATAGAAAACCGGATGCTTCCTCAAGCAATAGGTCTCTATTCATACGTATTTCCAGCCCATGCTCCCCTATTCAAGTGACATATATACTGATAGTCGAAGCAAACAAATGACTCCTGAATTGAGCAAGCAATGCCCAATGACTGGGATAACACGTTAGTGAGAGACATCGTTTTGCTACGGATGTTATGAGACCCGAGCAAGCATCCATTGAGAAGAATGTATAAATGTTCACCACGGTCTTCTGCCTCTCGGCATTCTACTAGCTTCTTCCTAACACTACTACCACTTCTAATTCCCACATTGGGTTTCTCCAACCGATAACAATAATGGCTGAATCTGAACACTCGACGTCCTCGATATCCACCCTTTGCCCAGATATTATTAAAGTTTATGCCACAACCGAGGGCAGTAGTGAGGATTGGATGAGGCCGCGACGCATCCACCTCCATGAAAAGATCTCGCCAAACACGACAGTATGCTGCAAATCTGTCACAGCTGGCGGCATCGTAGAAGACCAGGACGGCACGCTCCTTTACCTGACTCTGGACAAGCTCGTGCCCGATAGCGTAGAGAAGCGGGATAGACATACAGACACGGAAGATGGAGATTGTACTTGCATCGGTAATATCAAGCACACCAGCCGGACGCTTCATTACTCTCTGATTACTATAAACGGATCCGTAGCAGACATAGGAGCCATCGAACGCGCAAGGGAACTGGGCGTGCCCATTTCAGGGCAGCTCTCATTCGAAGCCGCGATGCATCCGGCTGTTATCAGATACCTCCACAGACGTTCCGAGCTAGTCGTGCTAGCTCGCAGTCCGTATAACGACGTTTTTATAGGACGCATAGCGAGCCTGCCGAGTAAAATCGTACGGCCATCCTTCCTGGGCTCTGGCGACCTCATGGTCGCCAAATTCGACCCCTGGCCGCCGCGACAGCTCGAAGTGGGCATGTGGGTGTACGCCAGAAGGGCCGGCGTCACCAGCCTCGACCCTATGGTCGCCCAGATGCTCCGCCGACTAGACCATGGGCCGTACCCCTCCAAAGCGTTCAAGTACAATTCCCATCCTGACAGCCCTACTTTCTTCAAAGGTAATCCGCTCGTGTTAATCGGCTATATTGTGGAAGTCCGCGGCGGCGCTGAGGGCCCAGATGCACAGACCGAGGTGACGATCCAGGGCGCGTACGAGGCGCTTACCGAGATCTTCGTTCAGCATGGCAGATTAAATCACCCGGACGGCGCGGAGCCGGTACCTGCGGGCGTCGATCCGCTGTACTTTGATATGCTGAGCGAGATGCGGGATTAAATGACTATCTGTGTATGTTTTTTTTTTGTCGAGACTGTTGTCATGAGATTCCCCGTAACGGCAAAGAAAAGGATTGAAGACTACTATTTTGAGACTAGATGGGGGGGATAGATCCTAGACTCTGAGTAATGACAATAAGGCAATTCCATGATATTCTATGCCACAATCCTAAAAAGAGTGGTAGCGGACGGCCTGAAGGATATATAATATCTAATTTCTGAAATTGAAAGGGGGGCTGAAAAGGAAAGGGATTTAGGTTAGCTCTATCATGTCACTCGTACAGCTGGCCATTGCTCTTGGCCTTAACAAATCAAGCTCGAAAGAAACTAATGCTACCTATCTTGGGCAAGATAATGTATCCGATATTGATAATATGCAGCTGAGAAAATAATTGGCGAGTGTCGGCTTCAAGTTACCTACCTACCTAGGTAGGCATGAAAAGCTACCAAAGATAGCCTTTGGGGTGCATTATTTGAAGCAATTAAACCGCGGGCCTAACCCAGCAATCGCACCAATTCCACTGAAATAGAAGTAGGCACATCTTGAACCTTCACGACCTTTTCCATAGGTTCTCGTTCCGAGTGAGAAGGCCAATAGGCTGCCCTATCCGAGCGCTGGATATTACTTTATGCAGCCAATCACGCCCCCAAGCCACTTCTCAGCCCTGAGAACTTTTATGAAATAGTTTCGGAGGCAGCCTATTATTAATACTCCGTATATAATCCAATCTATTCACCTACCAACAAGAATCCTAAGATATGCCCTGTGTTCTTTCACCGTATAACTATCTGGTCTATCTGGCTTGTCAAGATTCACAATGGAGCCAAGGAAGGGCCAGCAGAATTGGTTAAAACGCAAACTCAAAACTGCCAAGAACTATGTCAGGAGGAAAGGAGACGATGGGCACCTATTTGAACCCTCCTCTGTGAGTTTCGTGAGCACCTGTATTTGAGTTTAGATATCTGACTGGGGCGACCACGAAGGCACAATCTCGAACACAAAACCCAGTCTCCGAGGACATCTCGGTGTTGAATCCTAACATAGCGATAAACCAACTCACAGGTCCTACCCCGCTAGACACAGCCGCAGGCAGTTCCAGCGGCAATCCGACAGCCTCACAGCGCATATCGTCCGGCCATGTAATCCATGAACACGAAGCCTCAAGCGAGCCCTCTCATAGCACAACATATCAGACACGAAATGATGGCCACGAGTCATTGTATTCACCAGAGCCTACTCCCCCTACACACGCAGAAAATAATGAAGCCGAAACAGAAGTAGCTACTGGCAACGAGAGTGCGGATGATTCCGCAGAGCTTCTGGGTCCAAACAAGCTTTGGGCAGCAGCATACAAAAAGCTTAGGGACGAAGACCCGGATGTTCTAAGAGCCTACGAAAAATTATTACTAGAGAAAGGTCTTTCTAGGCAGACTAGTGAGTTTATTTGGATGCGTAGAGAGGTTCTACTAATTCATATGCCAGACGATGACGAAATCCCACTTAGGGATGGAGACTGGGAAGAACAAGTCCAAAGGCTTGCCCAAGAAAGGCTGCAGGCGGTTCAAGAAAAGAGGTTTAGATTGCAGATAGGCGACGGGAACATCGTCGTTCGCGATCAACTCCAGAAGGTAATGGGCTTCATCGTCTCTACTAAGGACTTCGTGTCAGCCGCTATTTCATCAGAGCCCCACGCCGCAATAGCGTGGGCCTCTGTCATGTTCATTTTCCCAGTAAGTCAAACATTGATTTAAATTCATGTCAAAGATAGGTACCTACTTATACTAAGTTGAATGTTGTAGCTCTTAAACAAAATGCTGCAGCAGGATAAGGATGCCGTAGAAGGGTTTGAATATATCTTATCCCTTTTGGTGCGATGTAAGCTCATGGAGAACGATTTTCTTCAACCCACGGCCGGAGACCCGAAGTAAGACCATCCTTCCATTGATCATCGAATATTTCCTAATACATAGACCTAGTTCTTCCGAAAACCATCATAAGCTTGCGCTTTCCCTCCAATCGAAGACTATCGAACTTTACTCTAAAGTCTACAAATACCAAGTTAGGGTTATCCTACACCTCGAACACTCTGCTCTCACTAGATATCTAAGAGATATTGGAGTTAGTGACGACTGGAAAGGAATGATCGAAACATTAAAGGCCACGGAGAGGGAGATCAAGGATGATCTGCAAGGCCTATCTAATCATACATCTAAAAATATAGACAAGAAGTTTGAGGAATTCCGTTCCAAAGTTGATGTGTTCTTGGAGCTATGTAAGAAGACTATGGAAAATATAAAGGTAGGACTGAACTTTTCATGATTTCTCTAATCGTATATTAACTTGCGCAAACAAGGACATCGAACAAGCTTCACATCTTGGTCATCTTCCCGTTGCACATTCTGCGGCGTTTAATGCTTCAGAAATTGAGCGAGAACGTTATTGCATGCCGGGTACTCAAATGAAGATCTTAAACGATCTGCAACAATGGCTCGAGAGTCCCACGGGAAAACCAATCCTGTGGCTTCACGGTATGGCTGGCACAGGCAAGTCTACTATTGCTCGGACGGTCGCTACAGCCTTAAGTAAGAAAGCTTCTTTCGCAAATAGTAATCAGCTACCAGACAATATCTCCCTCGGCGCTACTTTCTTCTTCAAGCAGGACGACGCTAGGAGAAACCATGCCGGGGTATTGTTTACTACCCTCGCACACCAATTGGCCCATGAACCGCTCGGTCTCGAAAGTGAGATAGCTGATGCTATCAAGAGGAATGCCAGTCCTGACATAGGCGTGCGAAGCCCAAAAGTCCAATGGGATGAGTTAATTCTGAAACCCCTTAAAGCTCTTGAAGCGGAGTCGCCATCCCCTATACGCCTTGTCCTCATCATCGATGCTTTGGATGAGTGTCAGGCTAAGGAAACCGGGGCCATCAGAGTCAACGCCCAACACATTATCCAATCGTTGAAACAGGTTGAAGAGCTGTCTAAAGTTCAAATTCGAGTTCTCATAACTAGTAGGAATGAAAGCCACATTGATAGAGCTTTCAAGAACATACCGGAGAAATCTTATGACGAAATTGAACTCTCGAAAGTCTCCCTCGATAACCACCACGATGAGAAGAAAGATGATATAACGATCTACCTTGAGAGCGAACTACTCGAAATTGAAATCAACAATGGGCACAGTTCAAAATGGCCTAGTGCGGATGATATCCGTAAGCTGGTTGAGAAGGCTGGCGGGTTGTTTATATACGCAGCGACTACTTGCAAGTTCCTCGATGTCCAGCCAGACTTAGCCAAGAAGCGATTGCATCAGGTTTTGAAAGGAAGTCCCAACAAAAATTCTCCACCATTCATTTTAAGCCAGATATACAGTACAGTGTTGGACTTTTATACCCGAGACTGGACTGAGGAGGAAAAGCAGGAAGACCATGATTTGAAGGAGATTCTACGGCTGATCGTAGTGCTTTTCAAGCCTTTACCAATCTGTTCATTGGCCAAGTTCACTAAATCACGGATATCGACACCCAGAGTCCATGAATGCCTCGAAAATATACGTTCTGTCGTTGATCTTCCACAGGATCCTAAATCCACCGTGGGCCTAGTACACCTCTCATTCCACGAATTTCTCTTGGATGAAAAGAGATGCAAGAAAACAGGCTTTCTAGTTGAGCCAACCATGATGCATATCCAGTTGTTCGAAAGGTGTCTTGAAATCATGTCACACCACCTCCACATGGACATGTGTGACCTTCAAAAGCCGGGGATTTTTTTCGTCGAGATACCGCCAGTGTTGGTGCAGCAATGCATTCCACCATATCTGCAGTATGCCTGCAGGTACTGGGTTGATCATCTCTTGCAACTCGGGGAAGTCCAAGAGGTCCAGGATGCATTAGTTGACCACGGACGAATTCATAAATTCCTGCGAGAACATGTCTTGAGTTGGCTTGAGGCGCTCGGTCTGACAGGGGAGCTTGGAATTGCTGTTCATATGATCAGCCATCTAAAGGCCTTAGTCAATGTAAGTGGACAGCGCGTGCTCTTCATCTATCCCCGACTTCATACTGACTGGGTAGGTACCTTAGGCACGAGAGAATCCGGAACTATCCAAATTGCTTCATGATGCAAACCGCTTTATTCTTTTCAATAGGCATAACATTCAAGAAGCTCCTCTTCAGGTGTATTATTCTGCACTTTTGTTCAGCCCTACTAAAAGCATTATACGATCTTTATTTTTGAACTTATTTCCTAAATGGATTATGAAGCCCCCCGCAGTGAATGACGACTGGGATGCTGAACTGATGACTCTCGAAGGTCATAAGAGGCCGGTTAATTCAATCGCAATCTCGCCAGACAGCAAGATGATTGTCTCAGGGTCAAGTGACGGTACAGCTAGACTTTGGGAAGCTGATACAGGCATCGAGACTGCCAAGATTGATTTTGGACCAAGTGACCTTGTCCAGTCGGTTGCGTTTTCATCAGACGGGCAAACTGTCGCTTTGTGTCTGTCCTATTCACGCGAAATTCTATTATATGACGTAGCGACGGGCGAAATCTCGAGCTTATTAAGCCATAGCCACGAAATTGTTCAGGTGGCTTTTTGTCCATGTCCCGATAGTAAAATCTTGGGCTGGATAGCAGATGACCAGATGCTTTACTTATGGGATATGTCGACGAAGCAACAAATCTATATGCACGAGATCCGGGAAGAGCAGCCGACTACTATCGCATTTTCACCCGATGGCAACCTAGTAGCCGCAGGGTCTGGAAAATACGGGGGCGGAGCCGTGAGTATATGGGGTGTGGAGACTGGGGAATTGATGGCTGAGTTCAATTACTCAGGTCATGTTCGCTCTATTGCATTCTCTCCCGATGGAGTTACCATGGCATCTATAACATGGGAAGGGCTACTTGAGATACGGAATATTGAGTCAGGGGTTACACTTGCCAGTTCATATTTTGGCGAGCGGACGTGGATGGGGTCAAAATCAAAAGTAGCATACGCCGCCAACGGGGGGATTCTCGCGACTAGTCTGGGGGACAGGATGATACAATTTCGAAACCCAGTGTCCGGAGAAGAAATTCGCGAATTAAGAAATCACATCTCGATCGTAAGCGATATCGCGTTCTCTTCCAGTGGAAATTTTATGGCATCCGCATCGGATGATTACACCATCCGGCTATTCGACATTGCGTATAGCGACGAGACCAGAGTCGTTGAAGAGGACGATATCATATCTATCACAACTCCCATTGATAATGATATTGCTATAGTAACTGGCCCTCACACAACTAGGGTTTGGGACTTGACTAAATTGGAAGCTAAACTAACAATCCCTTGTAGGTTGGAGCAATGTACGCCTGGTGGCAAGATTGGCGCCTCTTGTGATGAGCCCGGGGGCATCCAGATATGGGATGTCACTACGGGTGAGCGAATCATGCACTTCGAACACGTTAGGAACACTCATTTTTGGCTTAATAGTGAGTTTCTGGCTTTGATTGTGAAAGATACAATACAAATTCTGGATATTATCACTTGGAAAGAACAAGCTGTATTCAAAATCGGAGGTAACTTTGATTTCCGGAATATAACGCTCAAAATATGCAGCAAGGTTGTCTTGTGGGTGACAGATAACCCCGACCCTGCACGCCTTGGCAACCTGGAAACTGGCGACACATTCTATCAGGCAGAATACCATCACGGGTATCCATGGCCTACGTTGTCGCCCAACGGCAGATTGGCGGCCTTCCAGTCAGATGAAGGAAAGTGCGTCAGTCTACTGCAAATAGACCCACCAAGAGTAAAAGGAAGTTTACAACTAGATGGGGATGGTTATGTACAGCAGTTCTTATTCTCGCCAGACAGCACCCGCATCATCACGGTGACGAGATCTGATGTTAAAAGGGAGATCACCTTATGGGATACGAACACAGGGGATAAAATACAAACTCTACCGGTGGATGGTTCATTCTGGACCCTTGCGATAGCAATGGATGGAAAGATTGCCTGCAAAGTGGGCGATAATATTTTTGCGTGGAACCCGGTGACAGGCGAAGCGTCAGATCGACTGATTGATTCCGTCGTAGACGGGTTATCCTTTTCCAAGGATAGCAATTATTTAGAGAGCCGCCGTGGTCGCCTACCACTTCCATCGTCCATTGAAGACTTCAGTTGCCTTTATGTCGACGATGAGTGGGTGCTTCAAGGAGGCGAGAGGTTGCTATGGCTTCCCAAGGCGTATCGACCGACAGTCAAAAATATAGCAGTACACAGAGGGACTATCTTTCTGGGACTCGCATCTGGATCCGTCACATTCATCAAAATTGACCTTGAAAAAACACCTCTAGCGATGCACCGGAAGGCATCTTCCCAAGGTAGTGTCAAGGGCACAGAAGTGGATGAGGATACAGCCTTGTTCGCCAAGTCTTAACGCCACCTACTTACAACAAACATATACACTGCAGCAATACGTTCTACGACTAGACGGATGTAAAGAAGGGAAAAGAAAAAGAGAGTGACGGATATGGAAGGACCAAAGGGAACATACAACACCAGGTATTCGCTGGTCGTCACTGACCCAACTACTGGACCCCGAGTTTTTCAGATCCTATGGTCGTATGTACAAATTTTTGGTGTTGTATTGCTTATATACCATACTACACCGTGCGTGTTTGCAACGGCAGCATCGGAGAAAACGCACGAGGACAAAAGGAGCAAGCTGCGCAATTGACATCATTCATTATCCCTATTTCAATTCCATTATAATGTAATTCTAAATCTGGTAGAAGACTGTAACGCGACTAGGTCCTAATCGTCTCACAGTTTCAGCTATCGGCGACAATACGCTCAACGTAGCCCGTGATTCAACTCCTTAGCACGAACTTACTCCAAGTTCTTACATCAGTCCACACTATACAATATAAATATATATTCAAGCGCAATATGTTTTACTAGAAACAACTAAAGCGCCCAAGTCTGCGCCGGCCGAACAAGCGGGCGCTTCCCCTTAGGATCGTCGGTGTTCCGTCGACCCCTAGCCAGCCTCTCGCGCTGCCTATCCTCCATCCGCTTAGTCATGACGCGCTGCAAACTCACCGGCAGGTCCTCCACCGCGTCCTCGCCATGCTCACCATCCGCGGTGCCGTCGCCGCCGCCCCATAACCCCGTCGATCGACGCCTTAACCAAAAGCCGTCATCGGGGCCTATACCGACGGCCGTGCCCGTCGCAGTGCCGTGGGACGGCGTCTTCCCGAGTGTGAATCTGCGCCTCCTGCGCATGAAGCTGCTTCCGGATTTGCTCTGAGTCTTCCGGACTTCGTGCTGCTCCGCTTCTGCGGCAGCGGCGGCGGCAGTCGCAGCCGCGTTTCGGTCCGCCTCGCGCTCCTTGATCTTCCTGGCGTACTCGTGGAATTTCGGGCGCTCCAGCATTCCGCTTCGGAACGCGTTGACCCCGACTAGTAGTTTGGCCAGGTCTACTAATTCTTCTAGGTACTCGATTATTTCCACTGGAGAGCACGAAGTCAGTACAGTTAAATATACAGTGATCAATATGGGTTTCAATGAGAATGTCATCCGGCAAGGGACAACTGCCATCTAAGTCCGAATAGATGGCTTGGTATATACAGCCTAATTGGAAACCGATTAAAAATAGCAATTTAAAACTAACTTACTCATTCCCGCGGAGCTAGCATTCCAGGAGAGAAAACTCTGCCGAGTCATTGACTTCAGAACGTGCGGCTGCAGCGGAATCGAACCCCCATTCGGGGTGGCTGGGGTGTGAGTACCAGAATTATATGCCGATTTGCTTGAGCGCTCGAGTAGGAGTTCACGGACGCGGTTGATATATCGCAGCTGAGCCACACGGCTAGATGGAAGGAACTGCGGGAGAGGGAGCCGTGTCGTCAAGGCTTCGCTGACAGCAAAGAGGGTTAGCATTATGCTCGCGGCTACGTTGCGACGATAAGGCATGACTTCGGTATTAAATTCCTCGAGCACGCTGCTTCCGTAGGCTTTGCGAATGTGTAACATGTTGTCCATACGGTCGATGATTTGAAATAAGACATAAATCATCTCGTTGTATATCAATGCTTGCCCCTTGAAGCTACCCTTGATCCTCGGTTCTGTCCTACAGAACGGTAAGAAAGTGCGGGCTGCAGAAAGAGCTTGTTCGGCCTTTTCCCTGGCGTCGTTGAAATTCTCACTGAGCGCGTTGGATCTAATATCGATATTCTTAGGCGAGTCGATGCCCACAGCTAACGAGCCTTCCATCTGCGATATCTGCTGGATGGTGGAAGCTAGAGATTCGACTAGTCTGTCCCGAGCTCGGACAGGAAAAAAGAACATCTCAATACAGAGTGCTACCGTCCCACCGATGAGGAAACACACCATGCGTTTGACGAAAATCTCCCATGTATGCTCTCCAGGCGGTTGAAGTATTGTTGCCAATCCAACCACAGACATACTGACTAAAGATATAATGCCTGTTTTGACGTATGGCGTACCAAGTTGGACATACGAAGAGGGTATGATGCCGAACACAAGGACGACTATGGCAACCACATGATTTCCTTGTCCGATTTCGTAGGCAAGGAAGCCAACAACGCAGCCAAACACGACCCCGAACGCCCGAAGGAAGAATCCTTGAAATGAAGTCCCTACTGAAACTTCGAAAACGAGAACCAGCTGAAGAGAAGCCCACGATCCACGAACTGAGTTGTACCACTCTGCACAAGGATTTAGCAATCTTTCAATAGAGTTCGGGTGTTTTCAAATTACCATTATACGCCGGCACGAACGCAGGCCACGTAATGATGTATGCCGCTACGCACATTTTAAGTGCGAAGGCGAGATCGTCTGAGTCGGCAAAAAACTCAACCGCATCAGCGGCAAGCCCGCGCAGCCATATGGGGGTGCTAGCTTCGGACTTCTGGGGTCCTTTCCGCACTGGAATCTTGCCTTTTTCGGGAACCGTAGGTTGCTTCGAAATAACATGACCAGTCTCTTCATCTCTTTTATGCCTTAGAAGCTGTTCGTTGCTATCGTCTGTGTCATTGTCACGTCCGTCCGGATCTTCTCTCAGGCCGTGACCAGTTCTTGCTTCTTTTCTTGCATTTTCCGGGAGGGCGTTGACGTCCCGCTCACCGCCGGTCGTTAACCACTTCTTCCAGCCGATCTTCGGGAAATAAAGCCGTCGACGATTTTTCCTTTCTTGTCTCTTTTCAACAAGAGCCCTAGAATGTTTCAACATATCCATGGTTTGGCTAGCTGCTGATCGGATGCTAATCAGGAATGAGGAGATCAAGTGTGTTTCCATCCGAGGCATTATATCACCCTATATAGGAATTATCTCGTTAGCGAAAATCCTTTGATGGGTTTTGCGAGTGAGGCGATCCTCGATGCTATGATTCAGCTTCATGTTGAACTTATCAAAATAAGAGGGAATCGGTATCCACGCACCCGTGATTCTCGACGATACTCTATAGAGGCTGCATGCTCTAGAGCTGCTGCTGAATCTTGGTCGAACAATGACAATGCTCTCGCAAACATGTTCATTCGAAGATCAATTTCTTCCAGGGTGATACCCTTGGGTGTTGGAGCGCCTGATGGAAGACGGGGCACATCGTAACAGTAAGCCAGAGCAGAGGTTATAACATAAACAGCTTCCTGTATGTGGTTTTGGAGCGTCCTAGTTGGGCCGCGTATCTGGCAAAGGATATGTTCTAGTAATTCAATATCACCAGACTCAATTTCTCGGATTGGTTTAACAAGCTCAAGATTCTTTTTGAACTTGGATTTCCTTCGGGACTTTTTAGCCTCGCTTTCCGACTTTTCGGCGTCACTGTCGCTTTCAGATTCACTGCTTGAGCTACTATCCGACTCTGATTCAGAGTCCTCGGTATCAGTAGTCCTCTCCCCTGTCTGTTCTGGTCCGCCTTCTTCGTACTTATATCCTGCTAGCGCATACTTGCTCTCGCAAGCATTGATAAGGCAGATGGTAACCTGAACAAGGCGGGACATGAGAGTCATGCTGATGGGCTTCAAAGAGCGTGGGGGGAGGACCGCAAACACCAGCTCGAAATTGGACTCTGCCTGAGCTTTTTTACAGCTAGCTAGCCGAGCTCTCAGCTTTGCCTTCTTCTCGGTCAAGGCTATGAGCTTAGTTCGCAACACCATTGATGCTGCCTTCTCTTTTTCCGCATCCCCGCTGTCTGGCTGTTTGGAGTCGGCCATGAACCAATCCCCAGACTCTTGGAAACAGCTGATACTGGCGCATAATGTCTCTATTGTGGATTTTCCCAGGAAGTCACTGGAGAATTCGGGGAAAATTGTGATGTTCGCAAATATTATAACGCCGACTGCCGTCAGGATCGGATATGCTATGGCCGTAACAATGGAAGTCGATACGGAAATAGCAGTGCTCGTTAAAATGGTGATATTAATGAGCAAGAAGAAAAACACGAATAAGAATAATCTGGGTGTCGATGAACGTAGAACGCCGTGTAGAATCAATGCCAGAGTAAAGAAGACAGCCCTGATGCCCCATGCAGCTTGAACATTGTGTTCATAAACGAGGCTAGAAAGGTATAGTCCTAGGACACCCCAGCCAACACCGGCGAATGTTCCGAGGGTGATGAGCATTAAAGACTCAGCCATCTGACCAAACCGCTGTCCAGGATGGCCGAAGACTGAAGCCATAGCTCCAAGGTACGTCGATTTCCCATATATGGCGATTACTGCCGGAATAAGGCCGATTATTAAGTTGATAGTGGTACAGATTGTGTTCTTGATTATCCTCTTCCATAGATTGTTCGCCTGGAGGTTCGACTTGATTGTAGATAGCCATTGTTGGCATTGTCTTTGAAGCTTCCGCTTCAATTGGCGGTCTGTTACCATTTTTCCACCGATGACGGCCCAAGGACGATTTCCAGCCGCGGTTGAAAGTTCGATGGAGGCATGGTGGTCGAATTCGACCAAAGTCGGTGGGTTGGAGCCGATCTAGCTACTAAAGGACTATTCTCGTGATTTCAAAAGTAGTACAGCGTGTTTAGCTGAGTAACGACAACTCTGGGTAGGTATATGTATAATTAGATAGTGCCGATTTCCGTGTCCTGTCCCAACCAGTACTGACTAATAGCCCACTTCCCCCTAACGCGTATTCTCCCAAGCATCTCGTCGAATGAGGTTTTTGGTAAAAGCTGATGATCAGCACCCCACTCTTCCCAAACTATCTAATCTGTCTTGGCGTTCCACGAATGATATCATCCCGTAATTCGTCAAAACAACCGATCTTGGTTATCGAGCTGCCTTTGTGTTACTGTTACACTGACAGGGGTGGCTCAGCTCTGTGGGAATTTGTATAGTTACCTAAATTGATAGCTTTATTGTCATATATTATAAAGTATCAATACTTCCTACATGGGCGGGGGTTAGCGCAGTGCGCATTATCAGACATGCTTCTCGGGACATGATCTTCAGCGGGAAGCTTCCTAATCACAAGTAATTGTAAGACTTAGTATTACAACCACTCATCTGCGAAAAGTACCCTACAAGCCTTCGGGCTTCTCACTGCCAAAATGCCTCCATCAGCGACTCTGGTTGTAAGGCCATCCTTCCATTATTGTCCCCTAGGGCGCGAAGCCGTCCATCTATAGGATCTAGGCAGCTAATTGATTGCTCGAGCATGTAGACGAAGCTGAAGGTTCAGCTGAAGTTATCCATTGCGCGGCTGCGCATGGTACAGCAGCGCGATGAAGCGATGGGCAAGACACAACGAAGAGCAATGGCTCAATTGTTGGAGGTTGGCAAGGTCGATTCCGCGAGAATAAGAGTCGAGAACATCATTCGATCCGACATCATCACCGAACTCCACGAGATCCTCGAGCTCTACTGCGAATTGCTACTGGCGCGGGCGGGGCTCTTGGAAAGCCATACATGTGATCCTGGATTGGAGGAAGCAGTGAAAAGCATCATCTATGCTGCCCCAAAGACAGAAATCAAAGAGTTGCAACAGGTTCGCGCACTCCTTGCGGAGAAGTACGGCAAGGAATTTGTGCTATCTGCCATGGAAAACTCGGACCAGAAGGTCTCTGAAAAGGTCATCAAGAAACTTAGTGTCGCTCCACCTCGAGAGGAGCTTGTCCAAGGCTACCTGGAGGAGATCGCTAGGGCTTATGGAGTCGATTGGCCGAAGCGACCTAATGATTTGGGGAAGCCCCCGGAATTCGTGGATGACGACAAGGACGATAACCCAAGTGGTGGACAGGCACAGAAGGAGCTCGAGCCAGCCCTCCCTGCTGACAGTAAAGCGTCCCGGGAAAGGGAAGCCTTGAGTCGCGAGACACCCCCTCGATCATTGGGACATAGTACCCCTCTACATATCAACCTCCCAAGCCCTACCACAGACAATCCACATCCAAAGGTTACGTTAAACTCAGTGGAACTGAAGCCTAGTCAGAAAACAGTTGATACTAGTGCATCGGGAGAGAATGATAGTAAGAAGACTGGAACCAGCGTTGACGAGCTGGCTGCCCGCTTTGCTGCTTTAAAGCGGTAGGGCACATGATCAATCGCGACATAGGGAGTATTGGGCTTTAGGGAGGTGATATTATTTTTATGCAGCGTGCCTCTCGCCATGAATTTATTCTCTTAAGAGACCTGTTCAAATCGGACTTCACTGATACTGTTAGCATAAGGGCCCTGCGACTCGTACGCAATTTTCGAATCCTCTCTAAATACTTTGATGAAGACTGGTGTCTCTGGGACTTTCTATCGAACTATTGCATGTGGTAAATAGTGTAGACAATATGTGATAAATAGTTCATATCATACAGGGTGTAGCACTAGCATTGATAGATATTTGCAGAAGGACTGGCCCAAGCATCCACACAATCGTTTGCACTTTTATCCTTATATGGTTGCTGTTAGTTTTAGGTGACTACCACCTAGAAGCTTTGACAGGACTGTGTAACGTAAGCGCTGCGAGGCTCGTTTGAACTAATAGTACTAAATCCAAGCAAAGCTCGTCTTTTGAATAAGTGATATGTGCAGCGTGTAACCAAGATCAGAGCGTAGGATCTCTTCAAAGGAGTCTCCAGAAAGAATGAACCAGATCTGTAAGTTCGTACCCCAATTTAAACACATTAGAGACGTCTCCTAGTCCACCGCTAGAGTCATATCCAATGTACTAATTATCAGTAGGTTAATGCTGGTGGAGATGCCAAAGAAGATATAGAATACGAAGGCGCTGAAAATAAGAACCAGGAAAACAGCAGAGAAAACAAGACAGGGAGAACAGGAAGGTCAGGGGGCAGCATGCTGAAAGGGGAAGTATCTAAAAATGACAACAGTAACGTCGAGTATAACTACCAGAGACCAACTCTTTAGATAAGGTACGTATGTATATGTAGGAAATAAGCGTATAATGACACACACTAGAATTTTCTGATGTTGGTGATATGGATATGTGTTACCATTTAGAAAAGACCTGATGATTCTAATTTGGGATACCCACATGCCTAGGTATGTATGAAGTACATATAATTACTGCCTGCCTCCATGTCTACATAATGTACGATCCGGTCACTTTAAGTAAGCCCAAAGTCCAAAGTAACTGCCTTTGATGATGTAACATCCCAACCTTTTCGGAAAGGTCTAAATCTATACCGAGGATGCACCTACCAAAGGTATACGAACTCTAACTACAGAGAAAGAATGAGTGCTATGTATGTATCCTTATCGAGCGAGATTATGGGTCCTGTTAAGGGGTTCCCGCCTTTTAAAAGCTTTATGCAGGTGCATTAGGTGATAGTTACATGTGAAATATAGACACTTATTGAGGAAGTTGCGTATATCGGTTGTGGTTGCATCTTTCCTTACCTTAGGTAAGATAAGGGAAGTTCTATTAATCATAGTCTGAAAGTGCTACTCATCTTGAATTCATCTCCAACTTTCCACCTCATTTCATAATAATCCTTTATCACGTCTATCTTCCTTTACACTACCTCCTATTCCTCCATACGACCGTTCCTATCAGACTCTGTTGTTCACGCTGCAACTTTCTATAGTCCCCCCATTCAAGGTCGTATAGCAGGCTCCAAGATCAAGGTCCATTCATATCTGCAACTCAAAACTTGCATATATGCACTGGTGAGCAAACGGGAACTGCGGTTGACCGCTTCTCGTCCTCTCTCCCTGGATCACATCGAGCACCACATTCCCTACATTCCCTCCTATACCGCCCATACCCGTCTCCTTGCATTAAGTTACTTATCAAGTTAGTACTTTATGCAACATTGATATCTTTCTATTCAATTTTAATTTATTTATGACATTATCGAGTGTCACTATGGATCTCCAATCTTCCTTGGAGGCTCTAGGTGCAGATGACCTAGCGGATATCACCCTAGAAGAACTCAAGCACAAGGTCGCCCCTATTCAACCAGGAAAACTACCTAGACAGAAGCTACTCAAATTCCTCATGGGGTGGCTTTATGAGCAGATAAAAAAAGACATCCAGCAGAAAGGGCTGTTGGCCGACTTTGTGAATTTGTTATTGGTGGGTGGGGAGCTGCAACAGGAGCCATTCAAACAAAGTGAGGTAAGAGCAGCTTACAAAGAGTGGCAGACCGAAAATGCTGCAGAGTTCTCTGCAAACCGACGCAGGTTCGATATGGTAGAGTCGGATATGATTCAGCTATTTGAACAGATCGAACGGGGTGTGGATTTAGTTGCACGGAGCCCAGTCATCCCGGACAACACCATTGACCAGGAATCCAACATCCCGTGGATAGTTGGAGGAGGAAAGCAGAAGTCAGGTGCTAACGAAATCCCCTTGGGAACGAGGGTTGTCCCAGAGATTTTGCCACGGAAGAAGGCTCCACGTGGTAACATCCACCAGAAGCTCGTCAAGATCAAGGAGGACAACAAGAAGAGGGATTCAATTAAGGCCCTAAAGAGTGCACCACCCGTCGAGCAAACAAGCAATCCAGCCATAGCAATAGTTCCCATGAAGACTTATGATACCGTTGCACCAGATATGTCACCAAAGACGGCGGGATCTTACTCCAACTCTCCCTCAGCGTCCTATGTTTGCAAGCGCTGCAACGAATCAGGTGCGTCTCACATGCTAAGGAGTGACCTATATCTACTGACGTAGATTACAGGACACTGGATTCAACTTTGTCCCACTAATCTGGATTCGAGATGGGATACACCTCCGCCGCCTGACTATCGATGTAGTGTATGTAATAAATGGGGTGCTCATTTTGCAACCTTGTGCCCTCTTAATGAGAAAGAAAGCTCATTGAATAAAATGCGTAAGAGATATGCAGCGCGCCTTCGAGCTCAGCCAAGAACGCCTACGCGAGAAAATCCCGACCGTCGCGACCGTCGGCGTCTCACTCCGCCTTCTCGACGCCGCTCGCGAAGCCCTAGAGGTCGATCTCCACGTAAAGGGCATGACATCTATAGACCAGATGATACCCCGCGAACTTGGTCCCAAAATTCGGGTGGAAGACGCCGCCGAAGTATTGGCCATAGAAGCAGCTCGCCTTGGGCACCCCGTGAGCGTATGGTGCGAGAACCAACTCGTGGCGAGGAGCAGTATCCCGAATACTCTCCAAGTAGCTACCATCGAATTCGCCCTGAAATGTCACCTGGAGAGCGCATAAGCCGTCGAGATAGAGAGGCCCACACTTCTGAAGAAAGGCCGCACTCATCCATGAGGTTTAGAAAGCCGAAAGAAGATGTGAGACGGGGGAGATTGTCCTACGAAAATGATGTATTCATGGGACCCGATGCTTCTTCACCAACGCTGCGGAAATCTACTCTGTCTAAGCAGAACATGCTTGAGACGAACGAAAGCGAAGATGAAGCAATGGTAGATGCATCGTCACTGGCTATGAACACCCCCAAGGATACAAGTGACGACATAGAGCGAGCTATAGCGGAAGCTGATAAGTTTCTTGACGACCTTGCAGTTGAGCTATTCTCAGTCGAATCGCACGCTCAACCAGGAAAGGCGGGTCTCGTTCCTAGCAAAGGTGTTCCAACGAACAGTGCTGCGGGTCATCCTAGTGAGAGGATCATCGGTGAAGGCGTGGGCAGCCTTGTATATGTCGAGCCCGCAGAACTACGCGTCCACGAGCCAACGTTCGGACATACAGTTATGTCCCTCTTTAAGAACAGCGATAACCGTATCATTCATAGCAAGGCCGATAGGGAGACCGCCAGTGATATGATGGACAGGGCCCATGAATCGACACCACCCCAAGGTCACCTGCACGACTAGACCGCCGTCGACAAATTGGCGTCTAATTCTAGTCTATTCTCACAACCTATGGGCTTGATAAGTCTTTCCACAAGACACATAACGCCAGGACGATAATATATCGACATGATGTCCTAAAATTTGGACCATGATGCGAAATGGATTTGATATGGAATGCGCATCTTGCCCTCTAACGTAGAGGGTTATGCGTTGCACATTAGTACAGTCTCTTAAGTTTTCTTTTCTTAGGTACATTTGGGGTCTTCCACAGTGTCATTTCGGTCTACATCACAAAAAGGGAGTGCTATGCAGGCCGTTTCTCTATAAACGTTTAGTTGTCTCTCAGCACCAAATATTCCCCGAATTGGCTGCTGTCACTTTAGCTGTCATCATACCAGATTACCGAACCGTCTCGTGTGTACTCTCACAGTCAGTTGAAATAGTCAATCCGCCGAGACGGATGCTCGAGGAGGATATGTGCCGAGATCGAGGGCTAGGTTAAGTGCTCTTTGCCTTTGTAGGGACGTGGAGGTAGTCGACAACGACGGCTACGCTTTGACTCGTGGGACTGAAACGGGCCAAATGGAACACCCGTCCTAACACGGACACTATACTTCTAGTTTAGTTGAATTGACGTTGCATTATCAAATTTCAAGGAGCTGTCGAAGCTTTCGTAAGTCTTTTCATAGACCAATGACCGCCCTGTACGAGGATGAATATGCTGCTTGCTCCAATTGAAGCTTGTCTAAAAGACGCCCGTATCAGAAATGCTTTCGCCCGCTCGTGAAAATTTGCTGCCTAGCAATACCATTTTTGCCAAAAAACGCCAGACGCCTCTGCCTAGAAATGTAATTCTTCATAATCTCAACCTAACGTATACGCCAATAGGGCATCCACAAACTCGTCTTTCTATCTCTGCCCTTGGAGGCATTCACAGCATGCTCTTTCCCCTCTATACTGTCCTACTCAAGTTTGTCGAGGTGCTCGAGACGGGTGAGGACGACCTGCTTGCTAGTCTCTTCTATCTCTCCGGCGAGGAAGACTTCGTCGAGGATGGCGTAGACCTTGTAGAAATTGAAGACGAGGTCGAGCTCGCAGACGTTACCGAAGAAGGCGTCGAGGACCTCGACGAAGAAGTGGATGGCCTCGAGGTAGGCGAGCTCGTTGTCGTTGGTGTCGACGCAGGCGCAGAAGAAGAGGCCGGCGTAGCGGCGGTAGACGATCTTGTAGTTGCGGAACTCGACGAAGTTGGACTGGTACTTTTGGTCGCGCGGCGCGACGAGCCGGTGCACTTCGCCCTTCAGCTTGATCTTCTCCTCGTCGCTGTACGGCACGTACCATTTCGCGAGCCGCGTCTTGCCCCTGTTTGTTTTGACGAGTTTGCGTGAGTACATAGGTATGTAACTAATTGCGGAGGTCGGGTACTGGGGACGGATTGTTTGCTACGTCGGATACTTACTGTCGGTTTTGTATTAATATGAAGGACAACATCTTGGCCCGCGTTGGCGATATGGTATCGCAATTCGAGGCGTGATGGGCTGCCGACTGAGGGTTATGGATGTCGAGGTGAGGTTCTAGGGGTTCTTTTGGTAGTGGGGGTTATTGAAACACAGTGTGGTGATCATAGAGAAACAGAGCAGGTCGCACGTTGTGGCTTGGAAGGTACGAACCCCTAAAAGCTTAAGTACTTGCCTCCAGTTGTAAGGAACCTTACCCAACCTCTAATTTAACGAGCAATCCATATCACGACTCAATTTCATAAACATAAAGGTATTCATTTGCGCATCTTGCTGATCCGCTTTTTAACCTGAGTTGAGTTCTATAAAAGATTGGAAATGTACATAGTACCTAAATCTCGAACTTCTCGCCAACCAGATCCTCACTCAACTTCCACAGCTTCTCCGCGAGCTCCGGATCCGTAGCCCATTCCTTGATCCACTTGGGGTCGGTAGTTATGTTGGCATCATGCATATATACTCCCTCCTCTTTCAATAACTCAGGATCCAGAGCCGCGCGGATCGTGGTACTGCAGCCTTGCTGCACCGTCAACCACGGCTCGGCTTCTCTCTGCTCGGCGATGCCTCTCCCCATGACTTTCTTCGAGACGTCGTCCATCACTGCCATCAGCCGCTCGCCGTCTATCTTCTTGACGTGATCTTGTAGGTTAGTCTCGATGCTCCCCGGATGCACGGCGAAGGCGCGGATGCCGCGCGAGCCGAGACGCTTGTTGAGCGCCACCGCGTACAGGATGATGGCGCTCTTGGACTGGGAGTACGCCGCGAACTCGCTGTAGGAGCCTGGCTCGGTGAAGTTTGGATCCTCGAAGCGGACTGGCCCGTATCGGTGACCGGAGCTAGTGAGGAGGACTAGCCGGGCCCCAGGTCCTGCCGCAAGGATCTTGGGCATGATCTTGTTGGTCAGGACGAAGTGGCCTAGATGGTTTGCCTGCAGTTGCAGCTCTAGGTTGTCCTCTGTGAGCTGGAAAGGCGTTGCCATCACGCCCGCGTTGTTGATCACCACGTCGATCTTCTCAATCTCCGGGTCGTCAAGGATAGTCTGGGCCGCCTTGCGGACGCTCTTGAGCGACGCAAGGTCTGCCTCAACGAATTTGATCTTGACGCTGTCGTTGACCTTTTTAATCGCGTCGATGGTAGGTTGCGCCTTCGCCTGAGAGCGTCCAACGAGTATGAGTTGCGCTGGTGACTCTGCGGCGAGGGAGATCACTGTCTCAGCACCAATACCGCCAGGGGTCGGGCCAGTCAGAAGGACTAGTTGCTATTAGTCTGTGATGCTTAATAAGAGGATATGGGCAAAAGGGGCAAACCTACAAGTTCTCCCTTTTACCTGATCCGCAAACTTATGTACCAAAGGAAGACCTTCGGTGTATCTGTTATATGTAGACATTGTTGCGGGTAAGCTTCTCACTGATGGGTTTGACTAAGTACAATAATAATGATTCTGGATTAAGCAGTCTTGTTATTGTTATGCTGTCACGTTTTAGATTGCTTGGCTGAAGCAAACACTGGTTCAACCGTAGCTGTCTTCATTGAGCTTTTATAGAAATGCTATCTAAAGGCTGTGATAGTCCCGCTGACGCCATCGCTCCAGTTACAGAATTATATTTCTTATTCCGTAGAAGCTTCTCTGCAACTACCGGCCTTAGTCACATATCGCCGGAAGTATTCACTCCACGTAGGTGATTTTCCTGAAAGTCGCCGAGGGACCAATGCCACATTGGTGCTCGGAAGTCCAAAGGTCCCGTCAAGTTTACTAAGCAAATTTTGAGCATGATGAAACATTAGGTAAGATGAAGTGGTTGATGAGTAGTCATCGTTGAAGTCATTTGAAGCTATTCGAATGCATGAATATCGTATTTAGTGGGTAAAAGTCTGGCTTGGCTCCGTTAACTCCAAAACCCGAAGATGGCTGCAGATAGGGGTTCATTCACAAATATGTATAAAACATGATTGGTACATCCTGTACGAGATCAGGGAATACAATCGGCTATAAGCATGACGATTACTTCTTGTCATCTATCAATTTAGTGCCTGGAGCATTTTCGATCATACCACCCATTCAGGACCATGACGAACAATCTGCCCAACGGTTTAGTATATATAAAACGGGAACATCGATATATTCTGACGGGTGACAAAGGCTTGAAATCATCAGTTTAGATGTGAAAGAGAAACATTTAGAGGAAAGGGGTTGTGAAAGGCAGCCCTAGAATGTAGATGTTGGTCTTTACATACAAACCTAGTTGGCAAGTTCGAAGTTTCCAAGCAAATGATAACAATATATGCTCGTCATACACACTGACAGATATTCAGCATAGATATCCCGGTTAAAACGTCAGTCTTCTGCAAACTAAATTGCTATTTTCCACTTCAGAGCTGACTCAGTCGGGCGATTGCTGCCATGCGTAATACTTATTTATAAGATTCATTGTTCCTATAATTCATAATTCATTAGAAATACACCTATAGACAACTTGATTCAAAGAGAAGAATATATATAAGTATATATAAATATATAAAATCCTCATAACGAAATGTTAAAACAGAAGGACGACGCTAAGGAGGACAAGTCAAAGTGACAGAAACACGTAAATTATGTAAGCCGAGACAGGGAAGGCAAAGCCACATCTAGATATCCCTGGATTGCGTGTGGCGTAGCCGAACACTTACGCATCATCCAATCCGGAGTTCTGATTGGCGGTATTGTGTTCACCAATTTGACATCTTGAAGGCTTCAAATAAGATCTCGAGTGTGTTATAACTGGCACTGTAAGACTACATCTAGTTTCAGCCTCTGTTCAGCTTATAAGCAGGGTCCATCTAAAATGGCAGTACCTCCTTAAGACTTATTCTAACTGTGTGTTGAGTCATTCCGTGTCTACTGCGTTTTGACCACATCGCCAACCTTCGCGCCGTCAACTTGCTGCCAGCCCGCTGTCACTTGATACACCTGCCTTCACACCTAAGGTGGTAGGTGTACATGTAGGTGTACATGACTGTATGAAAATCTACATCGATGGCCGTACGGTGCACACGAACACCGACCATTAAAAAATTATCACGTACTGTCAGACCCCGCCGAGATTTCATATTTAACCCTTTCTTCTAAGTACGCCGACACACTCATTTCCCATTTCTTGTGTCTTTCTTAACCACAATCCCAACCACTCATCTTCCACTTCTTCAATCCTTAAATTCATAGACTCAACCATTCATCTTCATTTCTCCCATCCTTAAGCCTACAGACCCAATCACCCATATTTCATTTCATCAACAGGTTCAGTGTGCTATCAATCTTGAGATCCTTTTCGGACTCCTTTCTTCTTATAGCACAATGGCTACTTCCCCTACCGCCACGAACTATCCCCCGAATGTCTTGTCCATTCACTGCCCTCGCAGCGATGGCATGGCATTTGAAGAATCCCGCTTCCCGGCTCAACACGAAGTTGTACAGCCCAGCGCTGACCAGCCATGGCTGGCTAAGCTTGGTGAGATGCTGGGTGAGCAGCTCTACCCTGCCTCAGGTTTGTCAATCGTTGAACATGAACATGTTATGATGCATGCTAACGCCTCATCAGGTCGATCGTTTGTACTGCGGGCGTTTCCGGAGCACTACCACCTGCGTGTGAGGAACCGTGATGATGGTAAGTTGCTCTCATCCTATATTGAATATCATTCTTATGTGAAATACTATAGGTCATCGTCGCGATTACTACTTGTACGGTTACCCAGACATCGAGGGAGAGGACAGGGGAAGAAGAGGACGGGGCCCCAAGTACTATAGGTCCGCGGTGGATTTCTTCGATCATCTGCTCTGGTTAATCGTCGATCCGAGCCAAGATCGAAGGAACTGCTTCTGCAAGCTTTGCAGGACGCCCGCCGAGACCCCCGGACAAGCACCAAATGTTGCGGTTCCGTCCCAAGCAAATCCCAGTACCCCTGGAAGCTATTCCGCAGCACCAGGAGGTGGAAATGCAGCAGGCCCAGCACAACCAAATCGCGGACCTGGAAACCATGTCGCAGCACCAGGAAACGGACCTGGAGCACCGACTGGGGCAACAATCCCACTTCTCCCAGTATACCTGATTCCGCCTCAAATTGACGGATCAGCCTTATTCAGAGAGGGAGAGGTTGTATGGTTCCGAAACCTGCAACAGGCCTTTCGCCTAGGTATCATCCTCCGGAACCTCCCAGGAGACCCCAGCACCCAGACACCGTCGAAGAGCATAATCAAGCCGCTCTCTCACTCCCGAAGCGCCATCGATAATATCGAACGATCGGAGGTTGACATGCGACCCTTCTTGACGTTTAGTGTACCGCCTGTCACCCCCGTACTTCAGAATATAATCGACCAGCCCATGACTTCGATTCAGTGGGACGCGTTAGAGGCTGACCTTCCGTTTGAAGAGGGTGCGAGACCGCAGGTCCTGAGCTTAGAGGCGTCTAAGATAGCCGCATGCCACATTGACCACTCGTTCTCGCTCTTCAACCCCTCCTCCATGCCCTGCTCTTTCAACCAGCTGAGCTTTGGCGGCGTGTTTTTCGGGTGTGAGAAGATCAGTGTCTTAGAGCCAGTCCGCGTACGAGTCCTTGACCACGAGTACCCGAAGAAGGATGATACTGAGCATACTTTCGTCATGCATGTCAAGAACATCTTACTCGAGCGAGTTGATGACGGCAAAGAACGCCTTCTCTTCCAGGGAGACATCTGGCTTCTTCAGGAGTCTACCTTGCCACAAAACGCGACCAATAGCAATAGGCTCCCGGGCAACGCCATGCATCGCGAGAAGGATTTCCGGGATGAGGTGGCCAAGGTTCGCGGAGTGCATTTCGAATGGGTTCTCGTCCTCATGAACGTCACGAAACCTGAGGAGCACATACGAGGACGATTCTACGAGAGTCAGAAGCTTGGTCCCATTCTGTATCAGTCAGAATGGGAACCCCAACTTCAGCAGGGCATAATTCCGTCGATCGAGATGCGCCTTAACAATCGGCTTGACTCCTTAGGATCATACATTGGCAGGAAGCGTTCGCGACTCGACACTATCGCGGGAGCTGTTCCTCCTGAGACTGTCTTGTCCCTGGGACCCCGTGTCAATGAGTGGTCCGGTTAGTGGTGCTTTACAGGATTGAGCAGGAATATTGCGACTTGGGGCTCGCAGCTAGGGAAGAAAATAATAATTACCTACATATTACACTGAAGGTCGTGATGATGCACACAGATGCTGATTATTCACTGGCCTAACTATAACCCTATCCTTACCTTAGGTAACTTTACCTTACATTATTGTGCCCGTTAGTGGTATCTCACGGGATTGGCCAGGAGCATTACGGATTGTAACTTGCGGTCGAGGAGGATAGGGAAGATTACATATCGCATTCGAGGTCATAGTGATACATGTGTGCGAATTGTTGCCCTGGCCAGGGAGGAAAGTGTGGTTGCAGTTACTTTAGGTAGTCTATGATAATTCTTATGAGCTACCAGCTCTTTCGACTTGCTTTCAGTCTGAATGATGGGATCGTTTACGTTGCCAATACATACAGAAAGGATAAGCAACTAAAGTTCGTTTTGCTATAAATAAAGTATTCCATCCAAGGTGATTTATTAAATGTTCATGCCTTATTATGCCCGGCGTTGTTTTCCTCATCCCTCCTCTTCTTTCTGTTTCTCTTTTGTCTAATAATCCTTCCACGAACTAGGTAGCTTTATCGAACACGTGCCGGCTTTGCATTTTCATATCATTTCATTATCATAGACCAGAAGTTAGCTCGAAGGGGTCTCTAGGCAGGGGTTCCATTTTCGTAGGAAGCTTGCGAGATTTCGATCCATATGGCCGCCAGTCTTGAAGAAGATCTGAACCCTAGTTGATGATCTCATAGATAGACACAGCAAAGAAATTTGACACATGGCAACTCGGCCGAATGATGTACTGTAGGGAACATGATCCAGAGTTGGGATACTTGCCGACAGACCGCAAAGAGTGGAATTTACCGTAGCAATCCTTGTTCCATATCTAGTCTTGTTCAAGCAATGTACATCCAACTATGGAGATCGTTTTTCTACTTTTTCACCATGTTCCTTCCTCCCACTGTGTTCTTTCATCAACGAAGATCCAAATAGCGGTCGTGCGCATCTTCAGAACGGGGCGTCGCGTGGCAGCGCCCGGTTTTCGTGAGATTAGGTAGCCTTCTACGGTAGAGCTCCTCGATAGTGTACCGTAGTGTATATACCTGTCAGAACGGCACGTCCCACGTGGATTAACCCAAGGAAGGAACTCTGATCGACGGCAACGAGGACTATTTGCATCACATAGCGTACGTAATCAACCCCATGCGAGGCAATGCCGAGACATTGATATTTTCTAAATTGGGGAAAACTAGTGGTCATAGCAAAGGGGGCAGAGATTTAAACCTGGAGCTCCGCCTCATCTTACGAACTGGGGAATCATAATACATACCATACATAGTAGCAGTAAGTTTCGGTGACAAGGCTAGGGGAATTATTGATTTATTGGTAGTGATGGACATTGTCTTATTCCCTGATGGTCTAGCCTCGGTCATAATGCAACCCCCACCATCATGGACACCACAACGGGGCGAATGCGAGAGACGATGTCGCGAGACAAGGGGCATTGGGCGGCCGTTGGGGAATGACGTTTCAAACGATAAGGGGGTGCGGAACGGGGATGCGGGACGGGAGTTTCCGCCTCCGCCTCGTGAGACGATACCGATGGCTGAAAAGTGATCAACAAGACCTTTTTTTGTTTAATGAGATGGCGCACGCGCAGATCTGGTCATCGCAGTTCGCATCGGTAGCTGCCTTCCCGCATGCCGGAAAGCAACCCGATCACATATCGACTGCCGCTGCAGCAGTACCTTATGTAGTCGACCGTCGGGCGAAAGCAAGCCACTATGCAGAGACAACTCGGACCAATCAATCCGGTGAGAAAGCCATAGCAAGGGTTACCCCCTTGATCTGACGACAAAACTGCTGGTGGTGTGAGAAGCTTGAATGAGGCTTGACCGAGGCTTGACCGGTGAAGGTTCCGCGTGGTGAGATAGGGCCTATTGATAACCGATAGCACCTACCGATGTTGCTGACTAACCAGACACAATTCAATGCTGACATAATGAAAAGCGGCTTCCAAGGGTTAGCGCACCAATAAACTCATCTTGTTAAGGAAAGAACCCGTAAATCTCCCGATACTAGCCCAAATTAGATCCTCGGTACCAAATTCCCCCTGGGAAAGGGCGTGTCGGAAGAATTACTCAAATTGAAAACCCGAAAATACCCGCTAGCCCAAAACTGGGTTGGGCTATCCAAGCTATCGGGTCGCTGAGTACTTAGTGACTTAGTGACAAAGCAGTAATTCTGGGACGGCCGGGTCCGGGTTTTCGCTCCTTGTCATCGCTCTTCCTCGTCCACGGGTAACTGTAGGGGGGCCCTGTGGGGGGGGGGAAGGCAGAAGCTTGTCGCAGATCTCCATTCGCGTAAGGACCGGAAAACCCATGCCAGACTGCTACAGTACATCGATAACTTCGGAGCAGACTGCTGCATCTGGTCCGTCTTCCTATCCACTTGGGCAATTCGTTTAATTTAGGTTTTCCCCAATATGGGCGTTTTGCCCCCCTTTCGCTGCCCCGGTTTGTGGGAAATTCCCAGGTTCTGGGTGAGGGGGGTCTGGGTCACTGTTCCCGTTACCGTTCGCAATTCGCCATTCGGCCATTCGCTGGGACGTTACGAAGCAGCGAAATGCTCAATTGGGTCAAGCCAGCTTTGGGATGGTGAGGAGAGCTAGCTAGGGGTGTTTCGTAGAACAAGTTACAGCCTGACGCTTAAAACAAAGAATCGGGCGCTTAGAATAATTGTGTAAGGCTCTTTGATTACCATGCGAATGACTAGAGGTACTAAAGGTACTAAGAATGCACAGTATTATGCACGGTGAACGCACGTGTTGGATTTGATTGCTCCAATCTCGTAGCGAGGAGGCTAAGGAAAGCCACTCGCCCAAACTGCTGGATCACGTTGGTATCTTTTTGCTTTTCCAATGTATGCATTGTGAGTGGTACCACTCAGACGGGAAGCGCCCTTACCGACCGCTTGGGAGCCGCCACAACTTCGTGTCGTCGACCGAAGCGCCGAGGAGTGTCTCGGCGATTGCATCGGTCTCGTCGGAGAATGAACGCTTTCTGCTTCGGAGCCAGTGAGATTGAGCCGAGAAGGCTTGCGAACTTGGCCAAATACTTATTAGACCCGGGGAATGTTAAAAAAGGGCTTTCTTGCTAGGTTTTAGATAGTACCCCCTCTGCCAATTTACGCGGACCGCCACATACCAGATCATGGTTTGAGCATACTGACGTTGACGTTGGTCTGACGGTTTATCTAGTCCTGTAAGCAAGCTGGGGCCTGCCAGCGGAAGAGGCACTGCTCATGTAAGCCCACTTCAGAATTGCGTCACAAGGGTAAACTGGAGCGCGACATCAATGGACAAGCAGTGGTTCTCAGAATCGCCGCATACCCTACTTAGGGTGGATGCATGAGGATGAGGATTTGTTCTTACTTCATCATGCGAGTGATCGAAGGAGCATGCGGTGCAACCATTGTCAGAAATTGGTCCCAGATTACCGTCACCATCTTCTGGGCAGTAGTTTGAGCGGGGATGATGGATGATGATGGGTGTGGTAGGGAGAGTAAAAGTAAGGTTAACTAATTATGGGAGCTAGACACAAACAAGAGTCAGCCAGTGGCCCAGTGCCGGCTTGAATTGCCCAATACGAATAGCCGTTGTCACACCCGAGAATGCCGGGCAAAAATGCGCCGTTACATAGGCCCCATGGAATTTGCCAAAATGCTGGGTTTATTGTAGATCTCAAGTAATAGTAGGTATACCTAAGTATTTGAAGGAAGAGAACGACATTTTAACTATATGGTAAAACGTAATACCTCGTTTCGATGATCGAAGGAGGCGACATTGACATAAGTAGGGCTTAATGGCTTGCCATCGCAAACCGCCAGTAAAACTATCCACTTAGCAGACTTGTCTTGTGCGCCATTCTGACTCGCACACGGCCAACGTAGCATTTCATGTCTCCAAACCGACTCCTTCTAGTCAAATGTTCGTAAGATGAGAAAAGAGAAATCGCAATAGGATTTATAAAATGGCAATGCATGCTGGTGGTATAATGCGGCTCATATCGTAATTCGTTGCACATCCATAATAGTTCGGTTGGAAAGGCCCGATATATACATATTGCTCGAATGCGACGCATTTTCTTCTTGGGAGGTCGTCCGGTCTAGGTTCACGCTACAAGGCAATGCCGACTCGTAGATAGAATTCGGGCAGTTTGAGGTTCGCGCCGCGCTTTTTATTAGGACTAGGAAGGCAAAGATTTTGACACTGTTAACTTTCGGATGTTTTTAAGGACTCCATACGAAGTCGTAAAGATTCCATAATTTCGGGATCGGGTTCGGGATCGACCTTTTTCGGCTTGACTCGTGGGCAATCAGAACACTTTTTGTGAGAGCATTTCGAGCATTCGGTTCCGTCGTCTGCGTTCGGGGGGAATTTCCTTCTGCATTCGTGACAGGCATAGACGCCTTTGAAAATCTGACCGGGCTCATCATTCGGATATCCGTAAGGATACTTCTTCTTGGCGTCACTATACAGGGTTAGAATCGGACTATTCCTGCTCAAGAGATGACTACTCACGGGTCTCTCGGGCAGTCACCACAACGCCTGTGACCACAATTATCACAAACTCTCGGTTGTTTCGTATTGCCGGCGATGAGAGTGTTACACACGTGACAATGTCTCCTAACGCGCATGCGAGGCTTGCCCTTGTAGACAAGGTCCTGTCCGGTCTTCCTAGGGCGCTTCAAGACGATATCCTCCGAGTAGTCGTAGCTTGGGATGATGGGACCCAGGTACTTGTTCCTCCGAATGAGAGCCTCCCTCTTTTCTCGGTTCGCTTGTCTTTCCTCTTCGCTGCGAGGCTTGGGCGGATGACGGGTGCACTTCTTGCAGCGCTTGTGGTGGCAATTAGGACACTCATTGCCAGCACCAAAGGCTGAATGGCAACGATGACATTCCCGGTGAATACGCATACGAACTGATTTCTCAACTCGAAGCACGTCTCCCTCAGTAGAATGCCATTCATTCGGCTTAATCTCTAGACCAAATCTGGCGCCGAGTTTCTTCGCACGTTCCTCATGAATCTGAATCCGAGGAATCCTTGTAGCGCCTTCATACTGAGGCTCTGGAGCCGCAGAAGGAGCAGGAGGAGCACTCGACGACTGTCAATATCCAGCAGTAACAAATAGAGAATTAGAAATTTACCTGGTGATCACAGCAGAAGCAGGGGCAGTTGGTCCAGCAGACCCTTTCTTAGAACGACTACCTCTTTTGAAAACAGTCCTAACTTGGTACAAGACCTTTCCCACACCCTTCCTCTTCTTGTCTTCCTCCGAAGTAGCTCCCGTTGGGAGTGTAGTCGCGGGTGAACTCATGATGTCTCGTTTATCTTTACCCTTTTGAAATTGCTGTAGAGTAAAGTGCGACAACGGGCGCTCGCGTTGCGATTAGTTGTTGTGTAGTTGGCAGATCCGATATATGAAGCCTCGAGTTATGTAAGTCCCACCCAACTCAAGCCGTGCAACCCTATATTCGCACGTTTAGATAACAACGCCAGGTCCAGAGGTGCCGGCCCTTTTATCCTGGAGGGTTATTGGTTATTGACTGGAAGTCTTTGAACGAGTAATCTCGGAGGTTAGGAAGGCGAGGGGAACCGTAGTAGGTACAGTAGGTAGTCTTGAATATCGATATAAACTCTTAGTGTCACGACTTAGAATATTTTAAACCCGTCAAAGCCAAGAACTAAGAGCCAAGTTCGACCTTTCCACCCCCTGCGATTACTAGTCAAAGAAACGACAGGAAATATCAGGCTTAAAGGAAAAGTGATGCGACAACAATTACGCAAAGGTAACTAAGAGAACAAAACATCAATTGATGCTGCTGTTAGTACCTGATGGTGACGAGCATAAGAGTGTGAGAGAAGGGAAGAGGAAACAAGACGAGAAGACGGAGAAATGTGGGAATTGCTGGCTCAGTTTGTCCCGGCGCTAGGTCACCCCAGGTGAGGGAAGCGTTTGCTGGGTTTGGTCTAAGTCGAATTGATAATAAATAGAGGATGGAGATGTGGGACGGACCTGCCAGTAGTAGTGCAGCAGACCAACAGGAGAACCAACATACAGGCAGCTCCGTCCCGGTGGGTATCGGCTTTGCTTGGCAGTTTCCACTGAAGCCAAGTGTAGCGTAGTAGTTTTGGTGGGGATGTACATTTGCCCTTTCCTGCTGTACAATGGATACGATGGATAATAGGTACATACAAGGGAACTGTGGGTAGTGTACTTTCGGTATACTGTATGAGAAATAGGTAGGTACCTACATACATAACATTTAACTTAACATTGTGTATGTATGTAAAGACAAGTATCCATGCATTCGATACCAAACAATCAAAGTCCTCGGCTACACAAGACAGGCGACTGGACGAACATGTCTCTATACTATGTCTGTAGAGTACGATGATCATGAGGCGGACAATCAAAATAAAAAAGGGGGTCTCTAGATAAGAGGTAAGAATTGGAGAAGGAGTTGTCGTTATCCAACGAGCTCATATTTACTATCAGAGTTATGTCATCAATTGAAATATTTATGCTTGAATGTAATGGGGGTATCATTAATATCATTAATGTTAGTTGGTTGGTAGGTACAAGTATCCCATTCCATCTCGGCCTAGTGCAATACCTACATACATGTATGAAAAACCCAGGATTTTGTTCGGTAGCGTTTCTCGGGTTGTCACTCCAACCCTGTCTCCAGCAGTACGGCTTTGGGGTCTCCAGACCTCCAGTCGCTAACGAGTTTGGAACTTTTGCAATTTCAGGCACCTAGGGGCGGTAAATCACACACAATTCAGCACATCGGTACCAACCCAGAATACTACATACTGAGGAAAAGGCACCCTCTAAATCTACTGACGATTTAGCATGAACGAAAGAAGAGAACTGCCCACTAGAAAAACATATTTATTCTATAGACTACTGCTCCTACGCTAATATCTGCATAGAATTTATCGGGAATCCAATCATCAATCGTAATTGTCCCAGTACCATGCGTCACCAACGACGGCACGGGAATAGGGATCTTACATGTTGATGACGGCCTATTGGCGAGTCAGGTGCCTTAAAGGAGGGTGGGAGCAGGGAAAAAAACAGAGTTTAATACAACGTTTCTTTGTGTAGGCATAGGTATGTATGTCGGTTTCTAAAAGTTAGGTAAGACACTGCACTTGGGTACCGAAGGAAACGTAAGTGGTTGAAGATGCACATGGTCGGTTGATGCATTTGAAGTGGTTTGGTCGAATGGAATGAGTTTTCTCCCCGCAGTTGCATCAGTCCCGGAAGAATGTCGTCGTATGTGGTTTTCTGATAGGTTTCTGATAGGTAGGAGCGGTAGGTACAATACATATGCATAAATGGAACTGGCACGGTGCTGGCATCCTGTAGGCGGTGGACCTGATTCCCGAGCGACTGGACATTGGATGTTGTGTGATGTGCGTTCCCACCTGTGCGTTTGCGCTGATGAAAAAGAAAAAGGGAGGGTGTGTATATACAGATGGACGTAGCGAATTAGGGAGCTAGAGCATATCCACGCTAAGAAACTGTGGACAACGGATCCAACTAGACGGGACGGGAAACCAAAATGCTTCCTTGGGTCCAAATTTGAACTTCCCTTCAATCATCTTCTCCACATTAGTTTCAATTAATTAGTATGTACATATGTATGTATTCTTCCACCCGCAAAAACCCATCAACCCATCAACTCATCATCCCCCAAAGTCGTCCCCATCAACATCATTACCTATTATTGGAACTTCGCATATCATATCTCTCTCCCTTCCTCCCTCTCTCCTTTCTCTTTTTGATGGTGTCTGCAACCAAACCCAACTTGGACATTTCTGCAGCAACATCATACTTTTACCTAGACATGTGGTTTCTTCAACGTGGCGTATCTTCGAATTATTACTAGTCGCTTGCCTACTTTTACATGCAGTTGGTGGAGATCTCGCGCGACCTGGCTTTCCCAACAGCCATCCGTTCCCCCTTCAAACCCTTACCCCGGCACATTGTACTACACTAAACCCGCTACATACGAAGGACTCAGTCGAGAATCCGACGAAATAGGAATCGTAACCGAGTTTTCTCTGCCCAGTTACCCAGTTTCCAAGTTGCTACGCTATACGTATGTACTGTAGGTTAAGTATGTAGGTACCACTATATTACGTATACCAGCTATAATAATTCACAGTGCCTTCAAAATGTTCGTCGTGAGGACAGTTACTGGTATACGCATACCGACTGACTCGGCAATGAACGTATCTCATCAGACAACCATCCCTCAGGATGTGGGTGTGAGGCACTAATATTTCTGCTCCCCGCAAAGTTACCGTGTGCGCGGCATTCAGCTGCTCTATCTCGTTTAATAAGGTTGTTCTGGTAGCTTGGGGGTGGGCGGAAATCATGGCTTTAGCGATGACACGTCGCTTGACACAACGTGTTTTCATAACGGCTTCGATAACACGAATCAGCCGATATGCTGCGCGCTTGACTTCACGCATTTCAATGATTCAAGACTTTCCGAGAAAGGCTAAACATTCCCAACCCCTTCTCATGCATCGTTGTCGCCGACAGATATCCCCCTCTCCATCAACCGCATTTGGAAGGATAGGTAATAGGTCGACGATTCTGCAGCGTAGAGCCCCGCACGCCATGTAACCCTCCTCGCACTGCTTCAATCAACACAGCTACATAATAATTGTTAATGAGACCTGAATATCTCCACGGCCTTGCCGCCCCGTGGAGGGTAGGGGAAATATTCCCGGGGCTATGTATGCCGTCTTCCATACTCCGACGCCCGTGAGGAGAAGGAGGATGATGAATTTTTTTTCTCTCATCCTTCTTCCTTCGATTAGATCGTTTCTAAGTGGACGGTTCAAGCTTAGTAGAGAAGATGTCTAAGATCAACGATCACGAGTCAGATGGAAATTGGACGTATGGATCGATTTGCAGTTTGCATAAATTCTTACGTCCAAGACACATTGCTACTCGTGGCAAAAGCTTTCTACCTAAGTAGTTCCAACGAATTGGATTCTCGGGCCGTTGATATGGGACCACTCATGCTTTAGCATTCCCAATGCACTGGAACGCACGATCCCGGCTGGTCGTGAAACCACACTGTACACCTAACACATGCGGACCTAAAGTTCTTGGGGATCAGCCACCTTGGCTATCATACGCTATCATACGTATGTGTCATCAAATAATACATTTGCTTTCTCATTCTCTCGTCAGTCCCGGCTGTTCGGTGCAGCAGCGCCGCAGGCTCGCATCCACCTTCTTCTTCCCGCGCCCGCCTTTCTTGCGAAGACCCAACCGTCTGGTACGCTTCTTATTCTAAATGGTCGATAACCCCTTCACCGCTTCGATTCTTCAAGGAACCGAGGCTAGTAGAGTTTGAACGTAGCAATCGACTGCAAGGGCATATAATCTATCGCAGCGCACAGTCCTCCTCTCCATAATTTTAGTTGTCGACTTACGAGCGACTAAGAGTCTACCGCTAGGATCCCATTCGAGTCTATAGCTGCAGTACAATGCACCGATACACTGTTTACTTTATAGTAATATCTATACACGTTTCTATAGGCTAAGACAATGACGTGCAGAAAGGCATGGTCAGATCGGAAGTATCCCGGCAGTGGAATGACCCAGGGTGCCAAGTTGCTCAACCGCCGTTGCCTCTTGGAGCTCGCCTGAGCTGAGAAGTCTCCAAATCCATCTAGGGGACATTTCGATGCATCAAAATCGTACCATTTGGATCCCCTTGCTACGTCATGCTTCTACCCTCTGTCACATTGAGAGATAAAACTCGAGGCGCATATACATGCCTCACTCCAAAGAGATCGCCCTCTGTGCAAAGTTTCCAGATCTGCACGCCGGCTAATCCCTTTACATGGCCGTCTTGGCTGCCACCCTTTCCGAACCCCGTTGGACCCCCAGGACCCTTTTCTGTTGGTGTCGGGAAACCAATAAATCCCGGTAGCATGTTGATGGAATTCACTCCGGATCGCTGCATGAAGCTATGAGCTAGCGAAGCGACGTTGGGCCAAAATTTTGGTATATCCATGTTACACTACCTGATGAATAATATCATCTGAAAATGTCTTCCCCAAATCACACCGAAATCGCGCAAGATTACAACGTGGTACTATATACATAATAGAGGCAATAGCATCCTACATACGGAAGAAATTGTTAAGCGACGCAATCGTCGAAAGACCACTTGCCGATTCCAGGACTCGTGCATCTATATTTAATTCGTTTTCTAGACTCGTGTTCGATGCAAATACACCCCCTTATTCTTATCATGCGATCTAGGTACAAAGTCATCATGACAGACTATCTTTCTTTACTGATCACAAATCCATATGACACGAGCTCAGCGATATTTGACTATTCCCAGTTCAGCCGAATATTTAATGTCGTATCAATGAGGCGTCACGACAGAAGCGGCCTTAATATACCTACATTAAATGTGATAGGTGACTACCACTGCCACAGACATGATTTGATGAGCTATCATCAGTTCAGCCAACCAATATACGCACACAGTCAGACTCGTGGTCGTGAAGATGCGAATGAAAACCCTGGTTCACACTGCCGTAGGGCTATAGGCATGCAGTCACCACTATAGTCAAAGTGATCGTGGCCCTACACCACCCTTGCTTACGATGGTATTCCCAGATCTGCCGACGACTCTAGATTCGCCGAAGCTTCCTTATTACCATGAAGCTACCTCGGCATAGCAGACTTCCAGCAGTGAGATTTGGCCCTATCCAGTATATGATCCAGCTAATGACTTGTCTGATTCGTACCAATACTTCTGACCAACACCTGCAGCTGTCCTGCAAAGTTCGGTCCCAGGGTCGTGGCCCGTAATCTTCAGCAGCTTACCCGGCATCGGATCATGCAAGTTTTCTAACGCGAGCCAACATCGTGATTCTCTGGGTATTGTTTCCTGCGCAATGGAAAGAGAGAACCTTAAGATATTTTCTAGTTAAAAGGCTCCTACTTAAGCTCATCGCTCATGTTAGATATCTCTTACACTATTTTGCGGACCGCCTCTCCAGAGTGAAGCTATCAGGCTTATAACCTTAATACACCATAATGGATCTAGGTGACTACCCCTTTATAGGGCACACCCCGCCTGTATTCGGCTAGAACATCATCAAGAGGTTATATTTCCCGTCAGCGGCAGAACGCATGCAACCCGTCACCCATCATCGGTCCCTCGCGTAAAGCCTAGGGCTTCAGGATCTACACTTAAGATAGGGCTACAAAAGGAATATCTGTGCCGAGCGGGAGAAGTCGGTTCATTATTTATCTCTTTATTTGCTAGGTCGTATACATCTCAGGACTCTTACACCCATCATGAGGTTAGTTTACGGATTGACAAGTGCTTTTCACTCTCTCGGAAGTGTAGTAGCGGCTACGGTAACGTGGCCGTAACCCTTCTTCTCACCTTCATCTCGGAAATACCAGCTGGCCGGTCCCGACGAATTCGGGAATACCATCATATTCCAGATTCGGGACGGCGCGCTCCCCATACGGCAATTATACTCGAGTCATGCAGAATTCACATTGAAGTGCGACAGTCCATTTGACCCGAGTCAAAACTTTTGCACTCTTGGCTTTTTCAAGGGTCGAGATTGCATGGGATCTTGGCATTACTTGTTGAATTGATTAGGAGTTCGCAGATCGGGGTCAGACCGGACTCGGGAACCCCACAGCGGGTTCGATAGATCGCGGGCAACCACACCACTGGCACGCCGAGGAGCGGAGTACCCGATGCGGAGTAGTACAACCCTATCGAACGATATCGTGACAATGACCAAGAGGCTAGCTGATGCTTGCAATGAAACACTCCCCTTCGCTCTTTCGATACTCTTATGGAATCTTTGGAATACCACGGGTTGCCAGATAATCGTCTTTGCCACTCTCTAGAATTGTCATCTAGCTTAGTGACGTTGTCTTTTTCTTTTGTACCCACAATTGTGGTTTATTAGAAAGATCAATTGAGAAGAGAGACGATCCGCATTCATAAACATTAGTAAGATGACAAACATCGTGGTTGTTGGGTATGCTACGGCAATCCCCCTATCCATCCTAGGAGTTAGAACGTGAAGACTAATACACCTCGGGTGACAGTGCTGGAGTGTCCGGCCTTACGTCGGCGTACCTGCTGTCCAAGCAGAAAGACAATGTCATAACGGTCGTGGCGAAGCATATGCCCGGCGATTATGACATCGAGTATGCGTCACCCTGGGCTGGCGCCAATGTATTACCGTAGGAAAATTGTGACCCTATCTACCCCGAATAGTATGACTTACGCCAGGGTAGAATGGCTACCGCAAAGAATAGCTCCTGGGAGCGCCGCACGTGGCCGGAGATAAAGAAACTTGCTACCGACGTGCCTGAAGCTGGAATACACCTCCTGAGTAAGTAACCCAAATATGACGTACATAAATACGCGAGCCTAAGTGATGAGTATAGAATCTCGCGTATACCGCCGGGAAAAGGATCTAGAAAAAGTGAGAGCTGGGGGCTACAGCTTCGATGGCCTCTTCGAGGAAAATCCCTGGTATAAATCTCTGTTCGACGACTTCCGAGAGCTCTCTAAAGATGAGCTTCCCGAGGGCATGGCATCGGGCTGTGAATTCGGCTCTGCATGCATAAACGTCATGTTATACATGCCCTGGCTCGTAGGACAGTGCAGGGCGAACGGAGTTGTATTCCGTCGTGGCCAGCTGAAACACATCTCGGAGGCTGCAGCCCTCAGCCACAATGGTGCAAAAGCCGACATTATAGTGAACACGACGGGGCTCATGGCTTCTAGGCTTGGCGGGGTAATGGATCAAAAGGTGGTACCGGTCCGCGGCCAAGTTGTCGTTGTCAGGAACGAAGCTCCATACATGGTGACCAAGTCCGGGACAGATGACGCCGCTGACGAGCTGTGCTACATCATGATGCGGGCTGCCGGTGGAGGTACGATATTAGGTGGCACCTACCAGAAAGGACAGTGGGAAAGTCAGCCAGATCCGAACTATGCAATGCGGATCATGCGGCGAGCAGTGGAGATGATGCCTGAGCTTACAGACGGAAAGGGCGTTGAGGGGCTAGATATCATCCGCCATGGAGTTGGTCTCCGCCCGTACAGGGAGGGTGGCGTGAGGATTGAGAAGGAGAAGATTGACGGTAACTGGGTTGTCCATAACTACGGACATGCAGGTTGGGGATATCAAGGCTCATATGGCTGTGCGCAGGATGTTGTTGCACTTGTCGACGAGATTAAGAGTCGCGCTCGATTATGATTTCCCCAATATTGAAGGTATACTTCCATAATATCTTCGAGTTCTGGCTAGACTTCTCGATTTTACCTTGGGCAGCCTTCAGAGATGGAACTCAGTGGAAGTATCTATGGAATGATTTAAAGATAAATTTCAAGTTATCTACCTTAATATATTATCAACCATAAATGATCAAACGTTGCGGGTTTAAACAGATCTGTGAAGTAAAGTATATGAAAAGGGGTGTTTGTGTAGGACCAGGCAGGGCAAATAAGTTATGTAGCTGCCAAATTCTGTGCAGCTGGCAGCACCTGCTTGTTATCAACCATGCAATCAACCCACTTTACGTAACGTGTCTGCATGTCTTGGAAGCTCCGGCGCGTCGAAACCACTCCTCGAAACGACAACGTCGCAAGTCAGAATGGCGAGCAAAGATTCCGGTCTCGTTTCGCAAGCCGTGAGGCTGGCCTTTGACGTCGCTAATGGTCGCAGTGCCTTGTCAAAATTCGTCCCGCCATGCTTGTTTGTTTTAGATGCGGTGCTTTGCGCACTTGTCATCTGGAAGATCCCCTGTAAGCTCCCCAAGCTTCAGTATACGCACGGGAGGAATCTTTTCGCTTACGAGCTTCTCTTCCGTAGATACCGAGATTGACTGGAAGGCATACATGGAACAAGTTGCGCAATTTGTGTCCGGTGAACATGATTACACTGCGATCAAAGGAGGTACTGGACCCTTGGTTTACCCGGCTGCCCACGTCTACACGTATACAGCGCTGTACTATCTGACGGACGAGGGTAAGAATATCTTCTTGGCCCAGCAGATATTCGCCGGGCTATACATGGCGACTCTAGCCCTAGTGATGACTTGCTACTGGCGAGCAAAGGTATGTTGTTCATTTGGGAGTTATGGGCACTACCTACATAAGGTATCTACTGACAAGAAGCGCCTGCGAGTAGGTTCCACCATACGTCTTCCCGCTCCTGATACTCTCGAAGCGACTCCACAGCGTCTTCATTCTCCGCTGCTTCAATGACTGCTTCGCTACGTTCTTCCTCTGGCTCGCCATATTCCTATTCCAACGTCGAGACTGGACCGCTGCCAGTATCGCATATTCATGGGGTTTAGGGATCAAAATGTCGTTACTACTAGTGCTCCCGGCCGTCGGAATAGTTCTACTTCTGGGGCGAGGCTTCTCAGACAGCCTGAAATGCGCTATGATCATGCTTAACATCCAGATCGCCATTGCCACCCCATTCCTACAGGAGAATGCAAGCGGTTATGCCAGCAAGGCTTTCGAGCTGACTAGGCAATTCTTTTTCAAATGGACTGTCAATTGGCGTTTCGTCGGGGAGGAGGTCTTTCTCAGCAGGTCTTTCTCTTTGATTCTACTCGGCATGCATGCTTTGGTTTTGACAGGGTTTATTGTCAACAAATGGCTAAAGCCGGCTGGGAAGCCTCTATCGGCGATTGTCATTCCAATCCTCGAACTCAGTTCGCCGTTCAGTCCACGGGAGGAGCCAATGGTAGCATCGCGCGTGACCCCTGAGTATGTGATGACCACCATTCTCTCAGCCAACGTTATCGGACTCCTCTTTGCGCGCACACTTCATTACCAATTCTACTCTTATCTCGCCTGGTCCACTCCGTACCTCCTCTGGCGAAGCGGAGCCCATCCCATCGCTCAATATGTACTTTGGGCCCTCCAAGAGTGGGCTTGGAACGTTTTCCCGAGTACCCCGATCAGCTCATGCGTTGTGGTTGGCGTCTTAGCTTCGACGGTTGTCTTACTAGCCATCCAAAAAGACGAGGATCCCGCACCGGATCCCGATTCTACGCGGGATCGGAAAGACGCTTAAGCCCTAGCAAAGTGACCGATACTCGTTTAATCTTCATCTTCTTCCGAATCCGATGGTGGCATCTTGCCTACAGTCGAGTCTTCATCCTCGTCATCCTCGTAGGTAGATCGTGGAAACTCCTTGGGCCTAAACACCATGTCAGCCTCACAACCTTGGTAGTAATGCCAAGTCAACTGACCAATAGCTCTGTTTGCGCCATTCTTTCTCGTCGCGGACGACATTTACGATCTCGCCCTCTACTTTACCTTTTTGCTCCTTCGGCGGAGTAAGTTCTACCAGGACATATCCTCCGCGCTTGATCCAGATGGTATTGCGAAAGCGGGTTGCGAGCTCGACGAGTACTGTTCGCTGGTTGGGTAGAGAACAGGTATAAAGACTATTGCCCTCGGCCTTGATCACTTTAGCGAGAGATTGCGTATCTGTAAGTTGTTCTGGGGGCGTCGTTGACTCTTCCGCAGCTGCGCGTATGTCGCGCTTTGGTCGACCCATCTTCAGTTATCGAGAATCCGCGGCTGCAACTTTCCTCCTCAAATTTCCCTGATGAGCTGAACAGTTTGGTTGTTATTCAATCAACAGCAATTGAATCTCTCAGTGAAAATATAGCGGGGCTAACGCTTTCTTGCCAAGGTTATCCGTAGTTCTACCGATGGCGTTACTGGACGCCACCGAATGAATATACAATTGTTGCTCTATTTGACAGGTACTGTGCAGTCCGTTTCTCAAGTGAATGTGCGGAGACATTGCGTCATTAACATTGCTTTTTGTAAGCACTGAATTTTCTATAACTTACTCTTCATTCCGGTCCGACGGGATTGTGCATGATCTTGAATGCTTCAGAATATTGAATATCGATGTGTAGATAACGCGTACGGGAGGCGGGAAGCGTCTTACGCGTGTTACACGGTAGAATCGCCAGGCCAACCAAGGCTGCAAGGTAATAACTTAAAAATCAAAGCTGCCGCTAAATTGTTCAAACCAAGCAATGGCCTGTTTGTGGTCAAGGCTTCACTCCGCTATGTGTCAGACAGTTCCCATCATTTCATTGCTTCCATCGCTCTTAGAACGACAACTTCGACGTATTAAACGCATTTCGTGACGTCTTCAGGTTATCAACAACCATGGCCAACCTAGACACGCTCCCCCCAGAGATCTTACTCATAATCGCCAGATTCTGCGGATATGTGTTGTCTGGTCAAGATATCTTGGAAATCACACTAGCTCATCGCGACTTCGCGTCCTTAGCCCTTGTTAATCGGCGGCTTCGTAACATATTCGACCCCATTCTATGGCGTTTCAATGCCAGATATGGAGTCTACGACGAAAACACTCTACCAACTGTGTCCGCTGTCTACTGGGCCGCCTCAAGAAATAGGATTGATATCCTGGGAAAGGCGCTCAAATATGACCATCCACTAGGATTATATCTCAGGAAAGATCCTATACATCGCGCTGCTGCGAACGGGCAAAATGCTGCTTGCGCTTGGCTGCTTGATCACGGAGTGCCCATAGATTATACCCCGTCCGAACGAGTAGATGTTGATTCTCCATTCCCCATTCGCCCTTGGCCTCGAGATCATGTATCACCTGATTGCTCGCCACTGTTCACAGCAATCATGAAAAGAAAGGAATCTACAGCCATTCTTCTACTAAATCGCGGTGCCAAATTTCAGTTCAAGACCCAGGCATTAATGAACTCGGCTCTACATTCAGCTGCCATATTCGGCTTAACAGCGGTAATAGAGTACCTAGTCAAAGCAATGGGAGTCGATGTCAACCTGCTCGATTGTCAGCGTTTCACGCCTTTGTATTACGCAGTACAACGCCGCCACAACTGCAAGACAATCTTGACGTTACTAAATCTTGGTGCCGACATCAACGCCGAGCACAACTTCCAACTTCCCCTGACCAAAGCAATCATGATGGGACATTTCAGCAACGCAATGCTGCTGGTAGATGCCGGGGCAAGAGTCAACCCGATTAATACGAACAGGGATACGTTATCCCCGTTGATTGTATGTACATGGAGTGAGGATAAATATGATACGGTGGATGATCCGAAATATTTCGAGGCAGCAACTCAGCAAACCGAAGTACTACGGAAACTTATTGCAAAAGGAGCTGATCTGAACGGGTCCTTCGGGGGAGAAACTCCACTCTGCACGGCTATCGAAGAGGGCACTATTTTCGCCCTCTTTGAGCTGCTTAAAGCGGGTGCTGATATAACGAAGCCTAGGGAAGTGGATGGCATGACCCCGTTCGATCTGGTATGGAGGGTCAATGACCTTGTAGATACTCTTATTGCCAAAGCGAGTCTTCTAGTTGCAGCAGGCGCCCGTCTAGATACGCCGAGTCCCGATAAGCACGGGAATACACATCTAGAGCACGCCATTGATTATTGCATCGGAGAAGACCCACGACCCCTTGACGCGATCTTACGGTTAGCAACGAACCAAAACATGTACCCCGGATATCTCGACGAACTCCTCGAATTTTGCCTTCTCTCTAGGTACCTTGGCCCAGCTAAGATGCTGGTATACCATGGTGCATCTTTTCCCGAAACACGTGACCACGCCTTTTCTTGGGCATCGCAATTGAACCAAGAACCTGATTCAGGACATGAAGCCTTCTCTTTCTGTCTAGATTTTCTATCCAAGAATCAGCTCAAGTTTCTTCTCCGTGATGCTCTATGTACGGGGAACGAAAGGCATAGCCAATTACTCATCAGCCGTGGCGCTCTATCTCTTCCCGAGGACGAGGACCCATGGCTTCACTTGGCCGCAAGGGCCGGCAGCACTGCGCTTGTACGCCGGCTGATTAGCGCCGGTATGGATATCGACGCCCTTGACGACAACTTCGAAACGCCTATGATGGCAGCTCTGAAGTGTGGCGAGACTGAGGTCGCCGAGGCACTTTTCGAGGTTGGGGCAGACCCCTTTCACCCTCGCCCAAGTGCAGAGTGCCGAAAAATGCCGAATATGTCCACACAGATTCTTTCGCCGTTCGAATTTGCTATTCGCGAAAACCGACCTATAGACATAAGAAAGTGGTGGATGGATTCTTTTCCCGACTATCGGCCAAAAGAAGAGATCTACATTCCTCGAGTGCTAGATCACGGCCCCTGGATATGCAGATTCTTGAAATTCTTACGCTCTCAGTCTGACAACGACTCGTCAGGATATAAGGATGAGGATATGGAATCGACACAACGGTTCGATATGGAAAAATTCGACAAGGATTCTGAGAGAATTCTCAGACTCATGCGCACCAAGCAGTCACTGCCAATTATGTCCGAGGCATATGACTAATACTGACAGGTGTGTGAAACCCTTTTCCGGTGGGAACACGAATATTTCAAAGGTCTCGAGTTATATGCTTGGGTTTCGGATTAGTTGATCTCTTTCACAGACTGGCGAGACCCCTTACTTATCACATTGATCATTAACACTTGTTTTTCGAGCAGATTAATAATGGCGGCTATCTTTCAACTCAATTGCAACCTGGTCTATTTGTCATTGGAGGCAGAGAATTCTAGGCGGCCCTGAATATCCTCCGCTGGCGTTTTACGTCTTCCAGACTAATCACATTATCACCACGTTAGCTCATTGCCAATACAGCTCGTCTCCTGACACGGAAACTTCTATGACGCAGGTGCAATTTAGGGAGTTTCGGCTTTGTCACTTCGGGCTAATCGACCTGGAATCGCTTTGCTTGAGAGTCAAACATATCCCCAGAGTTAGGGATCGTGTATCTTAATAGAGGCAGGTATTATACTTTTAACAGAGGCTTTAGAATATGTAAGATCTATTGCTGCGTGCAACCCGGCCATAATTCTACATATTGGACTTCTGAAGATACTTAAATCATTCTAGTGGATATCGCAAACAACCATCCCCTTCAAAAAGTTCGACCCAACCAGTTATTTAGGAGACAGCCTGCTACCTACAGTATATATGAATGGCAATGGTGCATGTAGTCAACTAGCTCAATAGGTACATGAAATATTGAATAAAGTAGTGACTTCTGCAAGGGGTTACCCGAAACATACATACATCCATGTATGTAGGTATATTAGATAACCACTTACCTATGTAGGTAGGCATCTACCTACTTCTTTGCTATCTGATGTCCTTATACACACACAAACAACTCGTTCCTGCCGTCACATAGCTGCTTGTTCCCAACTGGTAGACCACTCATAAGTCAATCTGTCAAACGAAACTTCCAGTAACAAAACACGCCATGGTCAAGTGGTTTAACTTGAAGATTCCAAGCTAACACATGATCTATAGGTCTATCTTTCGAATCATATACTTCTCTTCTCAGGTAGAGTAGTTAAATTGAGATTGTAGGCTAACCCAAGAATCCGATAGCATTCCCTGAGGGGACTGGTGTTTGATGGGTAAAGTGGGTGGCTGGGCGGACGAGTAAGTAAAGACTGCTCCCCCTAATATCCTCCATATTGACCATGGCGATACACTCCTCTTTTTTTTTCTTCAATGGGGAGGAGTGGAACGAAGCTCGGCGGCTTGATCTACTTATTGACTCGTTTTTTTTAATGTATATATATATGATAGGTACCTAATATATCTATTTTTATGTAGGTACGTAGGAACGGCCATTATCAAATCATGTCGAATGAACAGGTAAGATTGGGGGCGCCGTTGCCGTGTGAACCTTCCGTCTTATTAGACCAACGTACTAAAGCATGTCCCATAGGGTTCTTATTCCAAATTATTATTACACAATTACCAGAGGCAACCGAAGTACTCTTATATTAAACTATCGGATAAATCTCCCACCTGCAGAACAACAGGAATGGTCAAGTGGTAAAGTTGCGATTCATCAAAGCTAACCAATTCTACAGGACTACTGTTCGAAAACGCCAAAAGATTCCCTATCTGATTTCTATCAAGTGCCACCCAGTGACCTAAGCCTTGCATAACTATCAGCGTGATCCCATCCCATGAATAGCCTCCCTATCTACATATTCAGTGAAAGCCCATTAACTGTAGAAACAGCCGTCAACTCAAATACGGCCCCATTCTGATTGTTAATGTAAGTACATCCCCAATCATCCTGTCCACTTGACCATGACTGTTGTTCTGCACCTTTAATTTTTTTTATTCTTTTATTTATTTTTTATTTTTTTCCCACCCAAGAGCCCCCTCCTATGTTCACACCTTATAGTGTACATAGGGCTGTATTTATTACGCCTGCCACTTATTAATACCACAGCTCCTGATTGGACAATTGGAATACCTCCTAGAGAGCTATTTACTTTAGTCGGAGATGGATGAATATTAATTGTAAAATAAAACAAGACTCACCGTCACAGATCTAGTTGTATCTTGCGAGAGCTAATTTCCTATTCTGGATTCCCATCGACGTCATCGACCAGAAGCTATCAGTATTGCGTCACAGCGTAAAACAAAGTCATGCCTTATCACGTCACAGCGTAAAACAAAGTCATGCCTTATCAACTTCGCAATAATCTACATGCTGCCATTCCCAATAGAATTTAATATCTTAGGTGATCAAATATTGATATATCAATTAAAAACCCGAACATCCTCTTTCTTGCCCTCCATTGATTGCCACTCACCATGGACCCTTCAGGACCCTCCCAACCACCAAAACACGCCGCGTACGAGATACAAGACAACCCAGCAACCTCGACTCCTTCAGAGCAACGCAGCGCGCAGCACCACCTTCACGGAAAACCAATCGACGAGCGCATACCCCCCAGTCAATCCTCTGGCCTCAGCGAAGCCGTCCCATCCAGCTTGGGATACGGGATCCACGGCGCGCCGGCTGGAGAAGAGCAGTACGGCCGCACGCAGGAGCAGGTGGGCCGCAGCCGAGAACTGGATGGCGAACAGATGCGCGCACCGGGAGAGGGCAACGTCGCGAGCGCAGTTGAGCGCAAGTCGGGGGCTAGCGGCGAGCAGCCGGATTTGGCTAGTGATCTTGATCGGTACGTTTGTTGTTAAATGCGTCTCGTGTAACGTGAGAGTAGAAGAAAGGGGAGAGAGAATGGAAGGGGCTGGTTGCTTGAGAATATGCTAACACGTGGACTAGCAAAAAGCGAGAGCAGGCCCCTATGAGGGAGGCGATTAAGGAAGAGAGGAGACAGGGGAGAGCCCCTGATGATGGGGATGTTAGGGCTGGCGTTGCGACTTAAAGTGATGTACTGGCCGGTTTAGCCAGAGGATGGGGGTTTAGTGTAAGATGATGCTGTGTATTCATACGATAAAAGTTGTGTGCCAGAAATCCTCTTGGAAGGATACTATGATCTGCTATCTCCTTGAGGGTTATTAAGGGGATTCAGTAAAGAATATTATATGAATGTGTGGATATGGTTATCATGTATCCCTTTGTGGTCAAGGGAAACGCCGGTTGTATACAATATTGTTGGCTTTGCTATCTTGGGTTGGCAATAGACTAATGACCGGAATATAATATAGGTACACATATTAAGTCATGTCGTCTATAGTCGTTCGCATGGTTTGATTCGATGTTTGAATGAGTCATTTCCTATTATTGCACTAGCAAGCACCACATTTGGCCTACTATTCCCCTAAGGACTTGAAACACGTCGCATGTTAGAAAGAGAACGACCCGCGAATAGAGCATCTTGATCAAGTTGCCGCCCATCGACTACGTGAATACCGCGTTATGGCATCAGGTTCAAGAAACGGAGGTCAACATGCAAAACGTCGAACTGCGTGGACTCGAAGCGCAAAGACGGACTATGCACTTCGGGGCATAGATGTGGCGACTACGGTGTTTATCTGGGAGCTTCATAATGTCAGCCCAGGAGCTTAAGTGGATGGAACCTCGGTTGAGGAAAAGCACTTCGTCTTGGGGGGAACGGACGTTCAAAAATATTCGGACCTGCCTCGATATCCTACATGACAAGGGCAAATTCCTTGCCACGGTCGATTCATACTATATGGCCTACTTACAGTAAGAATCTGCCTATTGGCATGTGATCTCACCACTCACCAAGGAGGTACTCAAGCGGTGGAGAAAGATAGCGATACTCAACCGAAGACGTGCCCGGGCAAAGGATCAGCCAGATGTCCATGGTGTTGTAGATAATATCATATAAGTCTGGCGAAGTACGAAGTGTGACCCTCGCCTTGTTGAGACAATGCCAAATACAGTGACTTGTGGAAAGTTGTTTCTGCAGATCCGATTCCTAGGCAGAATGAAGTGACTAAGGCAGAACCTGATGAAGGCGTATAGGGGAGGCATGTGATTAGGCTCATCAATATTCGGGCTTCCAATAAATGCCGGGAATTCAGATGAGCACATGAGACTGGACTGATCCTTAGGCACCCTCTTTTGAGGGTCTATCTTAGTAGCTAGTACATCTGTTGCGTCACTAAAGGTTAGAGGTTCGTTGAGTTGTGTTGCGTTGCATTAGGTTCGTGATAGTTTGCGGGGAACCCTGAGAGGAGGCCAATTGGGCTCTAGGTATATGTTTAGTTCAGACGCTGTCTTTATACTGAGAAATGATTGACAGCTGACGCTCGTGATCAATATGCACCATGTTGGGGTATGTGCTGCTCACCAGCGTCTTATTTTTCCTGACACTCGGCCATTATGAAATGTTAGAACTCAATCGTAAGAGACGTGAACCTCCTAACCTGCGGGTATTGCCATCTTTTCTGGAGGCTTATAAAAGAAGGCAAAACATATTGCGATGTTGACCCAAGTGTCATTCGCTCACCTAGCGGCCGTCGGCGCATTCTTACTCGTTTGCGCTTTTGCTTACTACGTAGTTCAGCTGACAAGGCACGAGCTGAGGATCAAAAAGATAGGAGGTGTGCGCGCTCCAGGCATCACAAACAATCCTCTCAGGGGTAAGTTTTCGTCTGTGCTTGTACAACTTTTAAATCGAGAATGCCTTCTGACATACAATATGTATAATAAACAGCGGCCTGGTGGTTCCTTGATACAGCCAAGGCTCTGATGAGGAATGAACTGCTGGAACAGTATAACAGTTTCTACGATGCGGCAACTCCCGAATGCCCCCATTTAGTCGAGATTCAGATCTTCCCTCGGGAGAGATATCTTTTCACTAGAGACCCGGAGCATATAAAAGCAGTACTAGCGGGCCAATTCAGTGATTTCGGTAAGGGCCCCCGATTTCACGACCTGTGGCGACCCTTCCTTGGCGATAGCATCTTCACGACCGATGGCCAACTATGGCATGATAGTCGCAGCTTGATCCGGCCAATGTTTGTCAAGGATAGGGTTAGCGACCTGGCAACGTTCGAGAAATGGACGTCAAAGATCCTGTCGAAGCTTCCGCCTTCGGGGGAGACGGTCGATATCATGGATCTTCTGTATCGAATGACTCTAGATGTCACTACTGACTTCCTTCTCGGGGCGAGCGTTGACAGTTTAAGCAAGTAGGTGAAGTAGCTCTGATGGCGTCGCTATCACTGATGCTAACCCGGTTAAAGTCCCCAGAGTGAATTCGCGAAAGCTTTCAACGACGTCCAAAAGATCCAGATGATGCTCACCTCAGTTGGGTAGGTGATAATCCAGTTAATTCTAAAAAGTGTCGACGTCGCGAATTACTTTACTGACTCATAGGCACAGGCCATTTGAAGTATTCATTCCTCGTCGTCGCTATAACGATGGGATCCAAGTAATAGACCGGTTCATCATGCCGTACATTGAGCAAGCACTGGCGTTGCCGCAGGAAGAGCTAGAGAAGCTCTCTAACTCTGATAAGCACTTCACTTTCTTACACAGTATTGCACGGTATACTCGCAACCGTCAAGTACTTCGCGATCAGATCATTGCCGTACTCCTAGCCGGTCGCGATACCACCGCGGCTACGCTGTCATGGACGTTCTATGAGTTGTCTCACTACCCCGATAAGTTTAAGAAGCTCCGTGACGAAATTATAAGCTCTGTCGGCCGCACACGAACCCCTACGTACCAGGATCTCAAGGACATGTCATATCTGCGGCATACTCTAAACGAAACACTGAGACTCTACCCGGCCGTGCCATATAACCTGCGGGGCGCATTAGAGGATACGACATTGCCTTCCACACCAGGGAACCCTCCGGTCTCGGTGGTAAAGGGCGACATCGTATTCTACAGTACGCTCGCGATGCAGCGACGGAAAGACCTATACCCACCTGTCTCCGAGAAGTTCGAAGATCCCGCACTTTTCTCTCCTGAGAGGTGGGAGAACTGGACGCCGAAGCCGTGGCAATACGTACCCTTCAACGGCGGACCACGTATTTGCGTTGGACAGAATTTCGCCATGACTGAAATGGCGTATTGCAGTAAGTCTCTGGACAAGCTTTTTTCCGATGTAAAACCGGAAAGTGAGATATATTAACGCTGTCCAATTTTAGTGGTTAGAATCCTTCAGAAGTACGACCGTCTTGAGTATCGCGGAGACTGGCACGCGCAGCAGTATGAGGCAGAGGTTGTCGGAAAGCCTAGCCAAGGGGTTAAGATTGGTTTATATGAAGAGTGCGTGAAGGTAGTTGGAAATCCGGAGCCGTTGGGGATTTAAAGACAAATATTTCTACTTTTGTATGATTTAATGTTCTCATATATTGAACAACTGAGTGATGAACTCCTTCGCACCAAAGTCAAGTGGTGATTTGAAAAGAAGCGCTGGTATGATGACAGAAGCAATCCAGCAAGTCACCTCTTTAGTCCGTTAATACCTAGCTAGACCGTCGGAGAGGACGTAGGGCAGAATGAAGAAGATAAAATGAACTATTTGGGTTCAAGCAATCCAACCTTGAACATTTACGAAGACGATGGTGCTCTGATGACTCAGCCGGTACTTACCTAACCTATACTATGCTGTAGGGCTGTCCCCACTGCAAGGCCCCGCTAAAGCGCGTAAATTACAGCGGTACAACGCGTCGCGATTTTAATGAATGGGACCCATTCATTTCTTAGCGGCCGTTTTATTTGGAGCTTCCCAAGCAAGGGCCAACACTGCGATAACCGCCAGGTGTTTCGCCCTCAATCACAGACATAATGGGCTTCCGCATGGCTGAGTTTCTTTCCAGCTAACATCCGTAGGTCACATCTTAAATATATACCTGCCGCAAATCAAAATACCATGGCCAATCGGACGCCCACCTCCGGTCGAAGAAAACGACCTCTTCCTGAAGATGAGCCGGACTCGTCTCCCGCTGTTACGCCGAGCATAACTACCTCAGTCAAGAGACGTAGACTCAATAGTCTTGCAAATGCCTCGCCGTCGACCCCCAAAGGGTTTTCTGCCATAACTTCTGCCATTGGCAGCGCTCTTAGACAGGGTCGAAAGGGAGGTGCAAAGAATAGCACTCATGCCAACCACGCGAGCTCGGCCGACGGCACTGCTTATGACGTACCCGAATCCCCGGAAGATGTCAAAGCAGCTGAAAAGTCGCGCATTCCCACAATAAAATACAAGAAGCTTGGTCTTGCACCACCGAATCAGAAGCAGCGTGCCCCTAACAATGTTTACGAGGTCCCCGATTCTGACGGTGAAGTCGACCATGGTCGAGGAAGGGCGAATGAAACCGAAGATGAACTTCAATCCACACCAATTAAGAATAATAATATCGGTGGAGTGTCTAGCGCTTCTTCAAGGAAGAGTGTAAGCACTCGGTTGTTGGAGTCGCGGAAGAAGAAACCGGCCGTCCCAATTCACGATGAGATTAGGCAGGATGATACACCGAAAAGAAGGGGAAGACCTCCTAAGCTACAGGACAAGCTTGATGTGCCTATTCATAGCAAGAGATCTACTAAATCGCAGGTTTCAAGGCTGACGGCGAATGCGTCACCCGCAGCCAAGCCGTTGCCGGCTATCAAGGGAATATTAACGCCACAAAAGAAGAAAACTGGTCGACCCCGAAAGAATGTAGCCTTCAACGACGAGGATCGTGGAAAAGAAAACGAGATTTTCTTTGAAGACATATCATCGAAACCCATAAAGTCGAGAGCGCAGGGAAAGGCCGTAGATGTTGTGATCGATGCTAAGCCACCCTCCGAGGACGAAGAGAGCGAGGCCCAAGATAGCGAGGATGATGAGGTGTGTGCTATATGCTCGAAACCAGACTCGGAGCCGCCGAACGAGATTATTTTCTGCGAGAATTGCGATATGGCAGTTCACCAGAAGTGTTACAACGTACCTGTCATACCCGAGGGCGACTGGATTTGCAGAAATTGTTCACAGGACGATGTTCTTCCGGGACCGAAAACGACTCCAAAGAAACAGATACGTGTAACGGAATCGACCAAGGTTCCTAATATCCCAAATTTCGAACAGCACTTACGACAAATGCAGCGAGTATTGCTAGATCGCTGCTCTGGAAATCGTCGCATTAAGCTTTGTGGCCAAACTGAAGCTTATGAAAAGGCGTTTCAACTGGTAGAACAGACCGTCTCAGCGGGTGAGGGCAACTCGATGATGGTCATTGGTGCGAGAGGTTGTGGCAAGACCACGTTAATGGAAGAAATCATCTCGAATCTTCGGGCCGAACATCAAGACGAGTTCCATGTAGTTCGTCTCAATGGATTCATCCATACTGATGACAAGCTAGCTCTTAAGGAGATCTGGCGTCAACTCGGCAAGGAGATGAATCTCGAAGATGATTTGATAAACAAAGTACGAATAATTATACACCATAACTGATACTGGAGCTGACATTTTACTAGACAAGCAATTACGCCGATACAATGGCTTCTCTACTGGCTCTTCTATCTCATCCTGCAGAAATTATGGGAGCTGAGGACGGCGTAACGTCAAAGTCTGTCATATTTATTATTGACGAATTTGACTTGTTTGCCACGCATGCACGCCAAACTCTGTTATATAACTTGTTCGATATCGCACAAGCGAGAAAAGCGCCAATCGCGGTGCTAGGATTGACTACGAGGATTGACGTTGTAGAAAGCCTGGAGAAGAGAGTGAAGAGTCGGTTTAGCCACCGATATGTCTACATGTCCCTCCCGAAGACGCTAGCGGCTTATTGGGATATCTGTAAGCAAGGACTTTCTGTTGATGAGGAAGACCTTGGAGACGAGGGCTTCGATACCGGTCTGCAAGGGCTCTACGAGTTCCGGGACTATTGGGATAAGAAAGTTGAGGTAATACGAGATCGTTATGCTTTACGATGCGTATGAACTTTGCTAATGCATTTTAGACCCTACGCAAGACACCGAGTTTTGAAGACCACCTCGAATATCACTACTATACGACGAAATCTGTACCGGCATTCCTCACCTCATGCATCCTACCTATCTCGGCAGTTTCAACCACCTCGCTAGATTTAGCAATACCTTCCCAGTCGACGGGATGCATCTCTCTTGAGCCTGCGGAATCGAAGCTTCATCTATTAGCAGCATTGTCAGATCTCGAGTTAGCATTGCTAATTTCGGCAGCTCGTCTCGATATTGTCGCTCATACTGACACGGTCAATTTTGCGATGGCGTACGACGAATATAGCTCTCAGATGGGTAAGCAACGAGTCCAATCAGCATCTTCTGGTATGCTGGCGTTAGGGGCGGGTGCGAGAACTTGGGGTCGAGGTGTCGCTGCGGTAGCTTGGGAACGCTTGGTGTCGCTCGGTATTCTTATCCCAGCCGGCCTAGGCGGTCGGAGTAACGCTGCGCACGGCGGTCTAGAAGGCAAGATGTGGAAACTCGACGTTGTGCTTGATGAGATTCCTATAGCATGCGAACTGCCGGGATTTCTTTCCCGGTGGTGCAGTCAGATCTAATTCAGAATAGGAGATGGCATTCGGCGACGGGATTTGAATGCAAATGAATAATTATTATAAATACACGACCGTTGGTCAACACCGACTCAGCCCGCCCGGAATCGAAGAGACCCGTGAACGATTGCAGACCAGATGACAGATAAAAATACCTATTTTACTGCTTGGAGACAATCGAGCAATAACGCTTGCAACGTCAGTAAGACAAACAATGTTTCCCGTATTAGGTACGCTAGGATTGATACATACGAACTGACCAACCACTGTATCGTGCTAAGGGGGTAGTGCATACACGTTCCGTCAGCCGTTCTATTTTGGGCGTCTGGTCAAGCCTAAAGTTCGATACCACAGCCTCATAAAATGCAGGGAAAGGTGTCCAGAAACGCCAACGCTGCATGCAACCCAGCCAGTAACCGAGTAGCAACCCTGTAGCGACCCCCATTGATCGCCCCAAAAAATAGAGCCAATCAATTCAGCTGGCGGTGATCCTTGTTTCGTCTTTATTTCGACCTTACCAGTGTAAGAGTTCGGTTTCCTACATAGACTACTCCATGAAACAATTCACGATGGAAACAACGTCTTAGAATATCTAGATTTCTGTATTCTCCATCCTTCTCTACCTATATGACCACGTATTTGATTTTTATCAATTTACAGATTCCATCTGACATTTTTCTTTCCTCTCCCTTCACTCCTTCATCCGATCTCATCTGCGTCCCGTTAGTTAGCAAGCTAGTTGGTTAGTCAGCTGATCGCATGAAGACGTCTGACATAACTACACCCACACACATATACGGTTCTTTGTTAGTTCGATCTAACAAATCTAACTTCGAACCGATCTCTTGGCTAGTGAGAAGCTTCCTCGTTTATCTGACTTCGTCTTCGATCTATCTTCCAGATCAATTACAAGCAGCCAGCTTTTCTGCAAGTCATTCTTCCCCAAACTTCCCCGGTAGTACAAGGCAAGGTTCTAGTCTCGATTCTCGCGACACCTCAGCCTCGCCAGGCTGCCTGCCTACCTACCTACCTACCTACCTACCTATGTATCTATCTATCTATCCATCCGATATTTAGTATTTCAAAAGCAACGTGCGCACATATATCATGGCCATGTCTAAGCGCACGACATTCACGACCATCTCGCCGCTGCCGCCGGGCATCACGCGCGAGGTCGTCATCAGCTTCCTGCACAACCATGTCGAGATGATCGACCTAAACCCGCTCGTCATCGAGCGGCATCCCATCTCCCCGCCTCCGCACGCCCCCGCCGAGGAGCAGCGCTGCGTCTGGTGGAGCATGACGGACAAGATCTCCTATCTGCCCGGCGGCGTCGTTACCGGCGACGTCACGTACACCGCTGCTTTCAACGATCTGCCCAATGGCATCCAGACACATGTCTATGCGCCCATGGGAACAGATATTCGTGAGCGCTGGAGCTTGAATGGTAGTTTGCCCGGCGAGCCGCCTGAGCCGGTTGAGTTGGGGATCGGTGCGCCGAGACAAGGACTCTATCTGCGCGAGGTAAGCACGCTTTTTCTCGCGTTACCGTTTCTTAATGAATGGGCTAACGAATACGTATGAAGGATGTCGAGTTAAGATGTAACTTCGTCATGTCCTCCTTCGTCAAAAAGACGTTGAAGAAAGCCCACGGAACCCTCGTGGAGCGGCTTTTAGAGAAGGCCGCACTGGCCCCGGGTCAGGGTGCTGCTGCCGCTGCGGTTCACCAACACCACACGGGTTCTAGCACGCACAGCGGGAGCACACACTCGAACCATTCTCACTCTCACTCTTCCGGTCACCCTGCGTACTCCGCACCTCATAACCCGCAATACGCAGCTCCGTATCAGCAGCACTCGCGGCCGGCATCTACTAATTCGTACGGCCATGCGACGCCACCCCCGACGAATTCCTCACCTTATGGCCATAATAACTCTGCGAGCACAGGGAACAACACCTTCGTTCCCGAACCTCTGCGCATAAACAAGCGAACGAGTAGCGGACAGTACCACCAAGGCCTCGAAGTAGTCCCGAACCAGCAACAAGGGCAAAACGGCAGCCGGCCGAACGGGAAACCCGGATACGGCCACCAAGCGCCACGGCCGGATAATAGTGGTGGATTTCCCGCGGAGTTGGAGTAGGGGCGCTGTTTTCAATTTTTCTTGGGCGTTTAAACTATGGGTGCTTTTCGCAACGGTTGGGAAACGGTATACCCGCATTCGTTTAGCGACGGCTTTGATACTTTGATTTACGGGGTGTTGGGGGTTCGGCGAGTTATGAGACGTAGAGCTTAGTCGGTGGAAGTTGTCATGATATATACCCCGGGAAGATGTAGAAGTAAATGAAGAGGTTCAAGACGGGTTGAATTGTGATATTTCTTTTTGCTTGGTGTATGACCTGCTGGTTCGGGTTCTATACACTTGTTAGAGGACTTCTATGGAAAAGTTGGTGGCGTTATTATTATGGCTTATGACTCAACTCTATAGGTCAATAGGTACCTAGGTAATTAGCAAACTTCGATGCCAACATGAATTCGCAATAACGTATATCAAGGGAGTCGCTTAGATAGGCTCCTTATCCCTGGCACTGATGTCTTGCAAGCTCCTAGGAGTCCATATGATCAAGAACGATAAAAATACACATTAAGCTCCGGCAGCAAGTTTCTATAATCGGCCTGAGCCGTGGGTATATATGGATTTTACCCATTTTCGGAGGTTGCATCAAGTGAATCTTAATGGAGCCCGAATCTTCATGGTCGGTCTTTGGGGTAGGATTACCCCTTCGGTACTTCCTATCTCCGCCGTATTGGCGCCTTGTTGAAGGGCAACTGATGGTTTACTATTAAAAGGGTTGGTTGTCAGTTCAGCCTGTGTACATTTCTATACATTAAGTGTACTGAGGAGTCGATAGCGGGCTATGGTACATGAACTTCCTCTTTCTTGTTAGTATGGACTCCTTAGAGTCATGATTACGTCCAACAGCTTATAGAGAGGGGTGGAACATCTACTGAGGCTCAATATTGTGCCTAATTATAGCAGAAAACCCAGGGTTCTAAGAATACCGATCAAATCATCACTATAGTCATAATTAATACAGACCTGACAGGTTGATTAACGATCCGCGAACCGCTGCTGTGGGTGAACCTAACCTGGTGATGTATGCTATCCCTACCGAACCTCGCTACTCTTACCATCCATGGATGTGCTGGTCCTGTTACCTTCCTCCTGCCGAGTGCTGCACCACTCAGCTGAGCCTCGTCCCTTAGAATAGCTGGAGAGGTAGCAAGCCCGTCAAGTTGGGACGCTTGCTCATAACGGTCAGAGAAACTTACCACGTGCATTTTACTCGCTAGAATAGGCCCGATATTAAAATCTAAATATAATAGAGAATTCCAGACACTGGAGAGCTATTTATTCTGAGATTGCTAAGACCTGGCGCTTATTGACTCCATCGACATAGACGCCTCGTCTCAAATCTAATACGACCGGCCCACTGGGATATAGTGTACAGATTCGATTTTCTTTTTTCGTACTTTAGGTAGGTAGGTATGAAAATAATTAGTGATAAGGGCAACACATGGACGTACAGTGCTCAGATACTCTAAATAGAAGCTTCCAATAGAGAAGTCTCGCGGGATCCAGCATATCAACGTCACTATGAAACTCAAAGCATGGAATAATTCCAGTTTCTCTATTCTAGTGTCCCATTTTACTAAGATGGGCTCTCTGCATAATGGCATCCATACAAGTAGTGTGGTGTAGCCCTCACTCTAAATCAGCCAAAGCCGTGTGTTATAATTATCACACAATATACTATGTACTTGCACGACTGTAGTTCTGTCTAACCTAGCAGCTTACCGAGCCCGTGGATTCGTGCCTCCTTTTAGATTAAGAGCCGCAGGCCGTCGGCAGGTTGCCGAGCTGAACAGGGCCCAGCTATAACCGGAAGAGCAGTGCAGGTGCATTACGGCCGAGAGGTACTATAACCGCAATTCACGTATCAGACCATTAACCCAGACCGTCAGAGTTGATTGCAAGCCACCGTTTAGCAAGCGGCCCGAGAATTCGGTTTGCAATCTCGGAAGAGGCTGAACTCGCCGAAGTTTACCTGTCTTGGCAAATGAAGCTGAAGAATGCAGGGCAAACTTGGATCGCTGGAGCCCAAGTTTCGGGGACAGACGCGACTACCGCCTTTTACCAGCACGATCTGCAAAGACCAGCGTTTCGGAAACATTAGCATGAAGATGTACTCAAGCCAAGCCACGTGTTCATATACGGTAGGAAAAAGGAAAAAACGAGTCTTTATTTCGGCGATTGCCATGCGTTCGACGGGCAAGGTATAAGCGGAAATGGACGACACGGCGTAATCTACGTGGCGAACTTCTAAAACGTCTGGAATATCCAAAAGGCGGTATGCGACCAGACAGCCACGAACAGCGAAGCGAATCGACCCAATTGGCGGTCTTCAATCATAGAATTGGTCAACTGCCGTCGTCGTCGCCCAGTCTCGTGCTCAACCCCTACTCCTAGTCTCACATAGCTGAGACAAACAGGTGACCTATTGTGTGCAGTTGGTTCGAGCGCCCTTAATTTGAAGACATCTGAGTTGTCCCTAGGAGTTGTTACGGAAACCTGCTTCGAGAACCTTTCCGCGCGCACGGTGTTTAAACCCCGACCAACGTAAGGGTAGAAGATTGGCCCTTTAATACGGCGCTATCGCAGCTGACCCTCGTGAGCCGGTCCTTTCGACAGCTCAGCTTAGAAGATCAGTGGAGATTCGCATTGTCGGCGTCCCCGTGTTGCCTGGGGCAGTCGTGACAGGACCATTGTCGCGAATCTGAGGCTAGTAGCCGTTGGGAAAGACAAGATCAACCTTAGCCTTACTAGGCATGGGCTTCAACACAGACTTGTAACCGGGGCAGACCCAGTGAGCGACGCAAGGGCATTCCCTCGTTTCGAACGCGCAAAGTTCCGAGACCCTGAACAATCTCGTACAAGGGACGATGTCTACCGTAGATCTCGAAGATACTAGCCATTGTGTGCGATATGTCTCGTAGTAAGATAAGCGCCGCCTATTAAAGCTGTCTTGTTTCAACCGTGGACTCGGGAATTCGAGCGCCTATAGAACCGCTAAGATACAGCAATAACGAACCACGGAAGCGGCTCAAACAAGCGCAAGTATGTGTAAGTCCCAGCACGTGTGATACCTACCCGTCCGCTGGTCAGCCGCAACGCGAGACAAGGCGGTACCGGGAAGTCGGCCCAGGGATCACCAGATGTGTTCTCGCATTCGGTGGGACAGGCTTATTTCCTGCCTCTAGGGTGGGCTAGCCTCATACGACTCCAAACATCCTAGAACCCGATCAATCAATAATACCTTGGAAGATGCTGGACAAGTAGATTGATTCGCGGATTGTATGAGGGGGGGTCTGTTTTAAGATAAGACTATTGGGAGCCTAATGGCCCTATGAGTTCAGGGACTCTTACCTAAGCCGGTTTCGAGAAGCATTCTGTATTGACCGTGTGAATGTCTGGGTATAAGGATGTACACCGATTATATGCTATATGCACGTATGTCAATACACTAGTAATCCATTTCGTGCAGTTGGAGTACCGAGCAGATCGTGTTCCCGGGACAAGTCAAGACAATCTCCCGTGTCTTGCTTGCCTGCCACGTGTGAGATCGCCAAGTGTTTGAGTTTTTTTCACTTCGACTTGTCTGAGAGCTATGCCCTGCCGGGTTATGTGGCTAAGGTTGAACGGGACTTGCGCGGCCAACGATAATTATCTAATGAATGTGTGCGCTTGGTCCTTGGCAAGTTGTCTTGGAGGCTTGGTGGCTGGACCCTTGTTGACATATGTACATACAATGTCCTAATGGCGGTGTGATAACGTCGAGGTACCTACCACCGACCGCTGTCAGGGTACAGTTATATTCCCGGATTGACAGTATAGTATATGCACGTACATATATCCATCCATGTCCGCACTTTACCATATAATCATCCTGGATACCAACTATTGGTACTTAGGTATGAAGGGTGAAACACGCCGTCAAGAAAATCGACCCATGAATATCCACCGCCTAACTGGGGTGAAGTAAATCAGTCAGTGTTACAGAAGCACATGTATCAAACCCAGCCACTGATTGATGTGTTGCGGAAAGTAGTAGTGATGATGTAAGGGTAGTAGAACGCGAGCGACTTGTTACGAACGGTGTGACGACTTCAAAGACGGTGGCGGTGGCGGTGACCACAATGATTGATAATGGGGATGGAAAACAATAATGATTCTGCAAGAAAGAGAAGGTTTTAATGGCTATTACTGTGTGGTACTGTGCGTAGCGCATTTACTTAATTTAGACAGATAGCGGTACGTAATGCATAAGGTGCACATGGAGCTCGGGGCCGAACGGCTCTCCGTTTTGCTGAATTTCCTCTTGGTGGCGCCGACTTCTCGACTTTTCGACTCCGCGCTCATGCAGTTAGGTGCTACTAGCACAGCATTGGAGATGGATAAGTTAGCTTACTATTTCCACGTGAAGAAGGTAATGCTAAAATCTTATAAGCGTAGTATAGAGATAATAGTCTTTCCGGCTAGCACAGAGCTGAATGTGAAGTGGACCTCGGGGTTTTTTTCATGGTAACGAGAACAGAAAAGTATAACATAGGATATATACTTCTGACATAAAGAAATCATGACACTGCTGTAGTGCGAGGACCGACCCGGGAACTAGCTCCGATATCCCGTTCAACCTAAGTTGGGACGATGAAGTGTGGTTTGCATGTTGCGATATTTGGTGCGTTCTCCCACAGTAGTGGTTGTACGCGCTCAACATAGCTCGGTGAAGAAAGCATGGCTCTTGCTTGACGTCTTGGAATATCTTAGGCATGTTGCGAATTGACGCCCTAAGCTGCCAATTCGGTATTGCTAATCCGTTCTGGGGTGAGTTCTACCTAAAGAGCCAAGCCCTGCCTCTTTGGCATTAGACATTCATGTACGATAAAAGTCGCTTGGCAACGGCGTCACCGCTACTGTCTTGCCATAGGTTATATTTGACCCACGTTCTAGTAGAAATTAGCTACAGATTTTTGGTGCTGGAATGGCCGCACAACGACTTTGAGAACCGAGTCTGAAAAGAAGACTAGATAGCGGTCAACGGAAGACATTTCGAGGGACTATTGAGCTGACATAATCCAGTGAGCCCTGGACATAAAAGCCATTTCGCAGGTATCGGAGCTAAAGTTTTACAGTACGTACTGATCAAAGCTGACGGGTACCTATAACTTCCAAATGCATTCCATACATGTAGAAAGAAAGTCCATAGCTAGACAAAATTAGAAATTATACAAGCCAGGAATCCGCTGGGAAGAAGGCTCACTGTCGACTGTATCATTTAGGGTAGTAAGGTCCCTAGGATTCACTTGGAGGAGGAAAATTGTACGTTCGTCTGCGACTGCAATATTAGAAACTGCTTTGGTATTCCATGTCGATTTTACCGGTAATGCGTGTAGTATTAGGCCTGCGAAGCATACATGTAACTCGTGCATCAACTACCGTACTGAGCTCTAAGCCCCCACCCTACTGTGGTTCATTGTGGCGTGAACTGGCAGGTAAGGGCTTCAATGTCTTTTTGGTGAGATGCGGCCGTAATCATAGGATTAGTATATTTTCATGTCATGCGGCCTGATGATTTCAAGTAATCCCTTAACAAGTAAGGCCTATTACATCAATACTGATGAGAGGGAGAGATCACTGTGCCATCCCCAGATGCTCGTCTTACTGAATCTGGCCACAATAAGCGTAATAATAGTGGACTTTTGGATTTTGGAACTTGAAGGTCCGCATGGCCGTGTCCCTTGGTGTAAAGTTACACGCCTCCCGATGTTGCGTACCTAAAAGGGCGACTTGGATCCATCGCGAGTGGATAGAAGAGAGTTGACAGGCATGCTGCATAAGATACCGAATGCGCTACTCTCCAGATGGTGTCGCACCGGTGGCAATTTGCTACTAACGAAATGTTAACAAGCTATTCCGGGTTCTTGGGTCAACAATCCCATCGGTATCCGTCAGTGTAATGCATCTAGCCGCGCCCAAAGATTCAGTGAAACGGGCTATGATGACGGGATTCAATGCAATGAAAGAATCGTTCCAGAATGAACAGGGTAGACCTAGTCAATTGCCATGTGGCCCAGCTGCAGGATCGGGGATTTGATCCTTTCGAAGGGGGACCACGAACACCTTGGTCGGAAAGAGGGCGATTTGTCTTGATGCTGGTAACGCACGCGGCGTGGTTTGGTGAGTGCGACGTTGGACGATAGAAAGGTATAGAGACGCGAGATGAGGGTTTAGTCATGATACCAATCTCACCCAATCTCCCTGCATGGGTAAGACGGGACTTTCGAAGCATCTTACGAGGGATACATACGATAATGCTGTAGTGTATGTAGTGAACTCGCGAATGTCACCCTTGTTAGGATTGAGGAAAATGGTAATAATAACAACACTAAAGATTGCGGGTTTCTAGAAAAGCGACTACATAGTTACTTTCAGTAGTACACGGACCACATGATGCGATACAAGCGTAACCAATTCAAAATTGCCTTGGAGTTGCTTGGAGAAGGCAGGAAGGGTACAAAATGTACGCTGCTACAGCAGTAGCCTCGTTTTAGATCTGCATGAAAAATGCCTGATAGGGCCGGCAATATCTACGCACGCGAGAATTGACCCATACATACTTTAAGTTGGTGGCTTCTTGTTTCCACGTGGCAGATCCACCCATAACGTGGGCTGGTTTCGGCAGAGATTTCTAATCATATATTTAGCGATGTACTAGTACAATATTGCCACACGACGGCTGCGTTGGAGAAAAGGAACAAAAAAAAAAGGTTGCTTCCTTGTTTTTATTTACATATTTATCTTAATTCTTTTTTTTCTTTTTCGACCTTCCCTTTTTTGAATTCTTGGCACCTTGTTTACATACTAATCTATCAAGCTAGGTAGGTTAGTGTATACTTTGGATAAAGGCCACCGTATTCTAAACGGTCGCTTGAATGGTCATTTCGTATATGTATATTCAGATTAAAGTTGGTGGCGTCGGGTTTTGAATGATGAAGCCGGGAATTGAACGCAGCCACCAAGAAACTCAAAATACGACTAATCATACAGGAGAAACTTCAAGAATTCCATTAGCGCTGAGAAAGGAAGTGGACTATGTTCGGTGTTTGAAAAGCTAATATAATACATTCAGCATTGCATGAATATCACGAACTAAAACATCAGCGCGTAGTAAGCATTGTATAGCGGCTAAAGTGCGGTTCGACAGCTCCATCAGGGGTGTGCTCCTGTGAAGAACATGTCGGAAACATGATGTTACCCATTTCTGCCATGGCTTACCTTTACATCAAAGCTTCTGCAAACCCGGCATGATAATGCATCTCGTCTGCTCGGACGGATCATAGCGGTATGCAACTCCAAACACCTGCCGGTTTGTGACTCTTGTTTAAAATTACAGTACTGCGTTCAATGTTTATTCATCCGACCAATGACACTGTAACTTCGGATGAGGCAAACTCTCTTCTTAGATTCCGTAAGCGACACATCTTTTTGAGGAATCCTTATTATAAACGGGCATCCTTCGAGAAAGGATGGGGCTCCGTGTCCACGTGAGTCTCTTGCCTCTCGCTGATATATCAGATATTGCGCAAAGTTAGGATCATCGTGGTTCGATGCAGGCAAGAGGCTAAGAAGCATAGATTGGTAGATCCTTGAAGACCGAAATTATGATGTAAGTATTGTAAAGAAAACAAAAAAGTCAAACACCTTAACATACCTTCCAAACCTGATGCTATCGTCTTTTTGGAATGGGGGATTCTAAAATGCTTGTGGCACATGTTCCGACGGTTTTATATACACTATGAATAAGTCGGTTGAAGCTCTTGGCATTGAGCTTTGCTGCCCCTTTGTTTGACCGCCACTAGTGGCCTGAGATCTGGAATATCAAATGACGAGTAGTAATAGGATCGCGATGCGATCCGTCAAAAGCATTCAATTCCTTGCAATTAATCACGGCCAGACCGAAGCTATTTTCAGGGTCGAAGATGTTTTCTATTTCTTTTCTAGAAACGCTAGAAGCAGTGGAGAGCCTATATTAGCTGGGAGGATCTGGCTCTGGTAAATTACATATGACGGCAAGTCCGGACACTATGGATCATACCATAGTAGTTGATATTTCACGACGGAATATCACGGTACTGTATTTGTTGTCGTCATCATTCAAATAGTAGTAGAATGAGGCTGATGAGAACGTAATTCGCACCAATCATATAACACTGTGCATAGATCCGCCTCTAAATTTGCGTGGTAGCAAACAATGGAGATGATCCGGAAACCATGAGTCGACTTTATTATATCTCACACCAGTAGCCTTTTAGTGTATTTTATCCGTATTTGACTGTGGTATTCTTAAGCTGTCAATTGTGGCTCTCGAAGAAAGTCCACCAAAGCTATGCCGTTCTAAGTTGGACCGGAAGTAGGTGAACATCTTGGGGTGGGGTGACATGTACCATAGTAGTATATGCGCTTCATTATACTAGGCCTTTTGCATAGTGAAATAAAACCTCCAAGTTTGCCGGGGTATATCCCAGAAGCCTTATGGTAGACACTCATCGCCAAGGCCCGATCCCAAATACACGCAAGACTGAGCCGGGAATAACGGCTTGAGGAACACATTATGGATATAAATTATGTTGCGTTTTATCTTGGACTCAAGGTGGACAAGAACATTTAAAATGAAGGACTGGTACATATACTATACCGCATAGTACATTTCCGTTAGGGCATCAACTTGGACTGATGAGTTCGATATCAACTACTGTACCTTCTGAGGTAGCATTGATTATTGAATATTAGGGCTCTGCAGCGAATGCAAGACTGTTCCGAACTACTCGAAGTATATGGCGTTGCAATGTGGTTGATAGTTAGGGTTGCATACTCGTGTCTCTCCAACTGGCTCAGATTACTATAGGCAATCACGTCCCAAAATCATCCTCGTGCGGCCTCGCATCGAGCCATGCAACGCACTGCCGTGGCCATGCAACAATAAGGACAAGCAGCAAGTGGCGCTGTTCCGTTTTGGCACCAAAGTTCAATGAACCACATGGCGATCGCACGTGGAACTGGAGCCTATTGGTTCTAACCTAGTGCCTCAGCATGGTATGCAGTATCGCACATCGATAGTGAGCTTAATGAATTATTACAGGCATCCAACACCGCATCGTGAAGGTAATATGTAAGTGTGGGGTGTCGGATCTGGGTTCTATACTGAACGTCGAAAATGTGACTAGGCTCACCAGTCCATTCTACTTGAGCTATTATTGTAAGGCAATGAGATATTCTTGTTGCCTTGCCGCGGACTGGAACGATGATAAGTTTGAATTCATGCTCGCCGAAGTCGGTTCAAGGAGGTAAGAATAATTTAGAAGTCTCAGGCTCGGAGTAGGATGCGAAACTCGGAGATGCTTTTATGTGCCGAGCTTGTCAGCTGTACTGGTATTCATCATGGCTGACAGCTTGACGATACAATACGGATGTAGGTGGTACGAACATATACTCTTACGTCTGCACGTTAAGCACACAGTGTTAGTAAATTATTAAATAGACTGTGAGTACCAAGTCGTTGAGACCAAAAGGGGTTTGGATCATCAATCATGACTGATACACAAGACAAGGAGAAAAGTGCGGTCTTCTGCAAGAAGGTCAACTATACTAGATGAAGAATAGCGCTGGTTGGTGAATCCATCCCTGGCAGCACGTGCAGATCTGTCGGTCTGCCAAATGTGTTGGACAAATCGGGCCACCTGGAGAAAAAACATGCTAGGCATGATTGAGAGCGGAGTAGGGTCGCACCCAGGTGGAGGCGGAAACGAGCTTGGCCATTGATGAATCTTTATGGCCGCAGGGTTGAATTGCTGGGGGGTGTCCCAGGAGGACCGGTGGGCGTTGCGCTTGAGGGATATGGGGATTAAAATGAGGGAAACGGGGGCATCTAGCATCAATCCTAAAGCATCAACTATACATCACTCGCTGTGTCTTTCCAATTCGGAATCCTTCATACGATTCTCCCCGCTTTGTGACCCCATACAATACCTTACCGATGAGGTAGGTATGTATCCCAACCTAGACAGCCGCTAGGTATGTAAGTGGGAAAGGCAACTACCTAAATTGTTTTTGCTTCGCCATATGTATTCAACTTCTTTTGATATTGGAACTAAAGGGTGAAGAGAAGAAGCATGATATATACTCGAACTCGAAGATACAACCACGGTTTCCATGGTACCGCATGAAGTCGAGGAATCACCTACTCCCGTTTGCGGCACGTTTCCAGGAGAATATGGCGCTTGGCAATGCGTTGTGGCCATGCAGTTTTACTCCTCTGTGCATGTTTTACTTATATCTTCTTTGCGTTCGTGTAACTGAGATCAGGTGCTATTCGTGTTTTGGACGCTGCCGTGGATGGTTGCTCCTACTACCCGATGATCCTCCTGTTAAAGCCTACAGTCAACGCAGTATTAGGAGAGGGGTTTAGGATACCGCGTAAAGAGGTTTAGTTTGTGATATTGATGATAAATACAAAATAAGTAGAACCGCCGTTATGGTTACCACGTGATGGAACCTATTTGAGTTTATAGTGTAAAGACTAAGGTTCAAGACTCGCGACGACTAGAGTATTATGGTAAGAGTACTAATAGTACCTTGTCGCAAAGAAGTCCAAAAATTGAATAGTTTGAACTGGAAACCTCCTTTTCAAGTTACAAACGGCAAGGTGACAAGGAGAGGGGTAATTTACGGTTATCTACGGAGCACTCGCCGCCTTGGAAACCTTGGAAACATGGAATAGAGCGGAATTAAAAAGTTCGGACCGGGGCTTGTTCAGTGCCTCGTGCCTCGTGGCCGCCCGGCAGTGTAACTAATAACCGTGGTGGTAATATGTAATATGTACGCAGTACTTTAAAAGAAAAAAAAATGCGGTGGTCGTGTGGATGCGGATGCAACTGCAGCGGTACCTACGTGTAGGTACTTGATTCTCCCCAATCAGCACACCAGCCTTTCTCAAACGAACATGCTTACACTTTCTTCCACGCACATGGCAAGCCACGAATGACGGGGGTTTCGACCTCCAACGGCAGGTGGCAGCCCACTTAGTAGATACGCTAAAATGGAATATCCACTTGGCAAATGACCAATTGATTCCATCCCAAAATTCTTCACTGGCTTAACTGGGTCCATGTTAATTCAACTTTAGATCCGAAAGCGGGCTTTTTGATGGGGTATTCGAATCAACATACACTACTAGGTCGTTGACCAAAAGTGAAGTTGTTTTGAGTCACCGGGATATTCGAATAAAGCCCTGATCGGGAAGTTTCTCATAAATCATTACCTGGGTACATCTATCCATGTTTCCATGTTTTACCTAGTGGGAAATCCGCGGTTATTACAGTAGAACCTGACACACCGCAGAAAAATTCTCGACGTATGGATTATATTTTGTCTACGGTGTCAGGGGTTTTAATCTATCGTGCGCCTAGCCCATCGTGGCATTGCGAGCATTAAACCTGGGAGGTACCAGTTACGTCGCGTGTACCGTTCTGTAAGTAAGCCGTACATATGTATATGTAGCGGGGCTCGCATGTGGCTCCCGCCTAATACTATAATAATACGTATCGCATAGGGCCTGTATATTATAAGTACCTAATTTGTACTAACCCTTAGAATGCGGTCGCGAGAAATGCGTGACTGTAAGTGCCTGTAGGGGGTACATTGACCTCTCCATATCTAAGACCCACCTACTACACTGGAAGGTAAAGAACGCTAGACCCTCCAGAAGGTTCAAACGTTGATGACTGGATTTACAAGTACAAGGTCTCATAATCTATTTTCGTACCTAGTACATCATCTTGACGCCGATCATAAGCCCCTCCGCAAGTCCCCTGGACTCAACTAGTTTGTCGCCTTGGCCGCCCATCTGAACTGGGTACCTAATGCATGCACCTATCCCGTCAGGCAAATGACTGGAGTCCCCAAGTACCTCAAGTACCTCGTTGCGCTGCTTAATCGTTTCTCTCAGGTACTTTCTAAAGACTGATATCCTTCGAACCACCCCCGTCCCGCTTCTCAATTGTTCCCATTCTATGCCTTCAGGTTGAACTCCACTCTCTCCTCTCTTCTCTGCCTTATTTCACTTTCTTCTGCTAAGAATCGATCTGTTATATTGATCCTAATGTTTTTGTCTGGCCTGCTTGTGCCTAACCTAAAAGGAATCGTTTGTTTCACCCTCTTAATGGTAGTTTGATGGCTGCAATCTCTCAACCCTCCCAAACCACATCGCTACCTCTACACGACCACGAGCCTCACAAAATACCATCTCACTCGAATTCCGGTGGTAACGCCGCGGTGCACGTTAAAGGCCAGAAATCCACATCCACCATTAGAAAGGTTACATATCCAGGCAGTCCTGTTGAATCGCCCACTGAGAGCCCGGTTCCTTCGAACAATTTCCGTCAACTCCAATTAACCCCCTCTACTACTGGCTCTACTTCTACTACTGCTACTACTACTAAGAACCCAAAGTCTGGAGGGTTGTTCGCCTTAGCTGCTGCTGCGATTGACAAAACCATTGCCAATATCTCAGAGCCTACCATTCGCAGCCGTCCATCTGCTTCTGCACTCAGTCGCTTGTCAGTCGTGCTAGATTCACCAACAAGCAGCGAGAATTCAAACTCGGACAAGTCAAGGATCCGTAGCTTTTCAAGCAATTCATCTGCACCTTCGACTACGTCTCTTAGTCCTGTTCCCGACGCGAAGCGGTCGAGCCAGGTGTCGTTGAAGGATCCTATCTCGAAGCCTTATTCCGAGACAGACGCAAGCCGGCCCCCTCCAATCTTGTTGCCTGGCTTGCAGAACAAAATGCATCAAACCTCTTCAAGGTTGCTCCGCATGACGGACGATGACCGTCCATTCACCAGGGTAAGTTGGAATTATATTCAGTTATTTAATAGTATGCTCTTAGTAGCTTGGGCAGGCCTGACTCGCTAGCCACGCCTTTGCTACTTTTATCGTATACTTGCAAATTCTAGTAGCCAAGTTTTGTCGTTCCTTAAATTGCTGCTAATCTTTTACAAGGATTTCAAGGACCTCTTCTCGACTCTGATTGTCAGCTTGCTTCCCTTGTCGGCTCACCGAGTGCGATTAACGAGAATCGAGCACACATTCCTGTCAGAAGATGCTATCAACAATTTGGGCTCGTTGAAATTTTCCCAATCGAACCGTATGCCTGACCCAAAGGATCCGTCACGCATTGTCACAACCACTACAACGACGACATTCTCTATGGCTAAGGATATGGCAAGGTCGATATGTCAACGGTTTCTCGACGCTAGGTTCATCGAGTCAGCTGATGGCAAAATGCAACAGGTCTACACAATGAAGGGTTCTGTATGGCAATTGACACCGAAAGGAGTATGCGTTTTGGATCGCTTCTGCTCGAGGAATGGCATCCAACAAAGGCAAATCAGTGACCTGATCGCCCTGGGAATGAGTTACTTGTGCATTTTGGAAAGAGATAACCAAACCGATAAGTTGGTAATGGACAGAGGAACGATGGAGGTCATATTCAGGAGAATGATTGGTTCGAATGGTCTTAACATAAAATCAAGCGTCAGCGCGGCTGACTCGGACTCGTTGAGTGATTACCGCGACGGCCTCACGGGCGTGAAAATGGCTAGCGAGCGCAAGATTAACGGGCGGACGTATAAAGATACGTTCACTGGGAAGGCGTGCTCCGACTGGCTGATGGATTGTTGCACTACAGTCGACCGCCGTGAGACCTATGAGATGGGCACTTTATTCGTTCAGTACGAGCTTATGGAGCCTGTTCAGCAAGACCGAGCATACATTGCCTCTTCGCCGGGAGCTGTTTCATTTCAGCCTACTAAGAATGCTATCTATCAGCTAACGGCCAAGGGAAGGGACATCGTCAGTGGTGGTAGTTCGAGAGGGCGCACTTCCGAGAGCGAAGGAATTGTGTCGTCGCGTACAGGGATTGCTAGGGACTCAAACACGCAACGTCTTGATAAGATCTTGAATGATGCAGCTCTGCGGCTGCTATTTCGAGAGAACCTGCGAGAGACTCATTGTGAAGAGAATCTATCCTTTTATCTCGATGTGGATGACTTCGTGCAAAGTTGCCGTCAAGCTATCAAGCACGCTCAGAAGAACCCTAGTGCGACGTCGATGGACGGTATCAAGGAAATCATGGCATCTGCATACGGCATTTACAATGCGTTCTTAGCACCAGGCTCGCCCTGCGAATTAAATATCGATCATCAATTGCGCAATAATCTTGCCACCCGTATGACGAAGGCGGTTGGACAAGATGTGGCTATGATCGACACATTGCACGAGGTTATGACTCTTTTCGAAGATGCTCAGAATGCTGTTTTCAAGTTGATGGCTAGTGTAAGTTACATGAAGACGGCTATTTTCCCCTGCTGATAACTAACCTATCTCTAGGACTCCGTCCCTAAATTCTTGCGCAATGCAAAATATGAGCACACCCTAAAGAATTACGATTTTGACTCTATTGTTGTTGGGGGTCGCGGACCGGAGAGGAGCCAGAGCCAATCCAACCGCAAGTGAAGATGATGACCCGGTCTATTTTTGGCCATGCTGTGCGGACCAGACGTTTTAGGCCACCTTGGAAGATGATGGACACGTTCATTTGATATCGACCGCAGGTAGTCTACTCATATTTCTCCCCGCAGCGACTTCGTTTCCCACCTAATACCAATCTCCCCCGATATCTTACCGGCATCTCTTTCTCGACTAAGACTTTCTTCTTTGTTTACCTGGACGGCGTTGAAGGATAAACCAGCATAGACACCCATCGGCGTTCTGTACCGCACCTTTTTCGAGTGGCTCATATGAAGTTTTGATTTACTGTGAAGTGCAAAAGGTGGAAAGCAGTCAACATGTACATGGAGGTTTTTTGGCTCAGGATACGGGTCAGCCCACAAGACGATTCCCACCAACAACCCACACATAACGAAAAGCTCGAGGTGCATTGGCAGTCACTACTATCAGTGAACTGGAGCTGGCGACGGTCGACAACATTGTGTCGAGCTTCGGCAGCCCTTATAATGACTAGGGTGTTTTTAGGGATATAGAGGGTGGGCTTGCGTTGTGGTAGCCCTCATCGCCAAAGCATATGCAATAAACAATTGTGGATAGTGATTGAAGAGCGAGGACACGTTCGGCCAAACTGTCGGCAAACCTGTATATACGATCGGCTAGAATTAGCTAGCCTACTGTCCGCTGTGGTTCTCGAAAATGGAAATGAAAATTTGAACCAGGGAGACTCGTAACAGCAAGACTGTTTGGAACGTGATCTATTGCGTATACTAAGTCGTTTTCAGCTACAACCGCCTTGAGTACCTAGGATCGGTGGAATGGAATCAAGGCCGAAGTGATTTACTACTGTGATCGGTGCATTCCAAGACATCAGAGAAGCAATGGGTTCTGTTTTTGTTTTGTTTGTCTCTCCTTCTGGAACATCCCCATTCGTGGCTATCGGGCATTGCCTGTCTAATTGCAGATTCTCCCGGGTTAAGTCAACGCCCTTTGTCCCTCTTCCCACATGTGTCCTTTAAAGACGGCTTCATCCCCCCTCTCGACTACCCCTTTTCTCCCAACCTATCCCACTATTAAGTCACTTGTCGTTCGTTAACTGTTGCGCCAGCCACTCGCTCAAGAATAGTCATCGCTTGGAGACTCGTAATCTCGACGAGGACAATTCAATATCACTTATTCAAACCGTCGCAACATCTACTACTACGAAAATGCCTTTCAAGACTGCCGCCATTATTGGCCTCATTGCCATCTCCGGTGTCATGGCCACTAATGACAACTACCCCACCGACGACTATCCTACTGATGAGTATCCTACTGACGACTACCCAACCGAAGAATACCCCACGATTGACCCCCCGTATCCTACCTATTCGTCTTCCTACTCAACTCACTACTCAACTCACTACTCGTCCTCCTACTCCACGGCTTACCACACTTCCTCCTCTTACTCGGCTCCCTACCACTCCTCTTCTGCGGACCCCCACTCAGTTTCCAGGGCCACCTCTTACGCGGTGAATAACACTGCTCCTACTTCCGTCTGGCAGTACTACAACACCACGATCCCTACCACGGTCGTTGTGCCTCAGTACACTACCGTCTGCCCTGACCCGACTACCTTTACCTACAGTGGCGTGAGGTACACGGCTATTACAAGCAGTCAGACTATCACCGTGACCAACTGTCCTTGCACTGTTTCTACGGTAAGCTTCACATATACTATTATATGTGAAAATTCCAGTACTAACTCTTCATCCCGTACAGACTATCCACACAATCACTTCCTCGCTTGTCGCTCCAGGTGTCACTCCCACCGCTGTTGCCACTGCTGTTCCGGGCACCACCACAACCGGCGGCCACAGCCCTGCCACTAACCCGGCCCCATCCGCCCCTGCCGGAGGCAACAGCGTCCCTGCTGGTGCTGCTCCCGCGGTTCCCACCACTCCCGCTGCCAGCGTCAGTGCGACCCACACGTCATCTCCTACGTCCATTGAGATCAGTGGCGCTTCCAGCACCAAGTCCGGCATTGCTGTTGCCCTCTTTGCTGCTATCATGGGCGCCCTCGCTCTGTAAAGAGCTCTTTGAAGTCTAATCACCACCACCCGCAAAGAACCCATAGACATACCTATCCAAGAGTTATCGTCTAAAGAAGAAAGCTGAACATGAATTTGCCTATTTCTCTGTCGGGATATCTAGGGAGGGTCAAAATAATACTTATTTAATATCTATTTCTTTTGTCTACTTTCATTTGTTCCTGTTCCGTTTCTTCTGTACCCTAGTTCCCACGATTTGGGGATTGACGTTTTACCTCTTGGATATTTCACGGTTAACCGGCTGGGAAGGGAGATTAGCTAGGATTTGGGGGCGTTGTCGTCGTTGCTTTTCTCGTGTTACCTACCTGCATCTACATCTTCTTTGCTACATAGATGTGTGTAACTACTCCCGATCTATCCTTAACATGGGGAACAGTCTCAAATCAAAAACAAAATACATTCCTTCACCTATCCCTGCGCCTGTACTTGTCCTTTTGTGAACTCGAATTTCCTCCCTGTAACCAGGAGACTGCGCATTCGATACCGCTTCTCGGCCCTACTACGGTCGAGGCTTCAGCCATGCCAACTTCTTCAAAGCCCTATCCTAGTATAATGAGATTGTAGAGCTGTAACTAGGGGCGTAATTCTGTAACGTTGCCACAGGTATCCAAGTCACAGCTGTTGTATGAGTAAGCAAGTAAGACAATGGTGACAGATGCTTTCGGAGGCGTTCGCCGCCTAGGTAAGCGGCGCAAGGCCGGACGGCCCCCGAACGCATTCGGCATTGGATGACGTCTTCTACCTTTGTACATTCGGTCCAATACGAATTGCTAATTTTGCATTACGCTTATAGTCATCATTAACATGTAGATTCAAACAACGGATGCGTACAGCTATGCTTATGGTATCATTTTCATTTGTCCTCTACCGTGCTATGCTATCAAGAATCTGGATTATCCAGGCAAAGAGCCTTTTCCCTCTGCTGCACAGTTCAAAGATTCCAACGCCCTCATTCATGTGATAGACTGTTTGACAGTCATTTGGTTATGCCAGATGGGCAAGCCAAGAAACAGTGCCCTTTTTGCGTCCATAGTAATACAAGCAAATTACAACAATGGTGCTTATCATGCACTTTGTAAGTTGCGGAAGGACAAACAGACATTATGACTAGTGAGGCAAATCCAAGCTCAAACTCTAGTCAAAAGTGCCATGAACATGAGTCCTCCAAGATCAACAGGGGTTTTGGCAGAGAAATGCAAGCCAACCTTGCAGAACTCAGTCTCATATCGACGTGGGAGCCTGATCTCGTCGCCAACCCTTGCTTCTCATGTTACCCTCGATTGCCTTCCAGATCTGCTCCACAACCTCGCGATCTCTCCATCGGCTTGATTCGAGCGTGTTGTGAACCGGCTCTTTCCAGGGATCGATGCCCACGCTCATGACTCTGTGTCCCCAGTTACGTACGGACTCAGGTGGCTTGTCGGTTCGCCATCCAACGTAGACGCCTAGAACGTGGCGGAATAACTCGGCGGGATTGCTCCACTTGTAATTCTTGAACTGCCAGCTCTGTCCAGTCGTAAAGACGGCTACCACGCGGCTCCAGTACTCAGGCTTGAATTGTTCGGGGCCCTCGACGAGGACGAACCTCATAGGTCGATTCGGGTCGATGTCCTTCATCAAGCGGTTGATATGTAGCATGCTCGCACCCGTGCTAGAACTAGCGGATAACGAGTTAGGAGGCACGTATTGGCCGTTCTCGAGAAAGCTCTTGATGTTTGTCATGCGCAGGAGAGATGAGGCCGATGGTGATAAGAGGATGATAGGATCGGGTCGGCGCGGCTTCTTATGCGTTGCCAACGTAGGGTTATTAGGGATGCTCGACGGAGGAGCTTGTTGCGACTTCTTAGACATGAAGGGCGCAGCATGTTTGCGGACGTGTGAGAAGTCCTACAGAGCCAGTCCGTTAGCTTGTATTCGGCAAGAAAAGGAAGTCATGGAACCTACGGTGGGCTTAATTCCTCGGAGGACGCTGTTCCTATCTCCCATCTTACGTTCAGAGTTGTAGATGACGGCCAATCTCGGATCTAATGTGCCCTTGCCAGTTCTTCCTAATTTCGTCCCTATCGCTGGAGCAGCTGCGCCCTTAGAAGCCAGAGCTGCGGCCGCGTTAGAAGTCGCGCCATCTTTGTCGCCAGCTAGCGGCTTGATATATTCGCACTCCTCGCTAGCTCCCTCCAACCAGGTGATGAGATCTAACCGTTCAACGAAGGCCAGCATCCTCACTTGTCCCTTGTCGCCGAGTTCTTCATTGAGCTGCGAGACGGAGGTGTTGTACTCGGGAATTGCGACTTCTCGTTTCAGCCAGGCGAAGTAGATGCTACGTAGGTCGACAGGCGTGTCATTAGAGGTGAATCGAGTTTGTGCATCGATCGGGATAGAAATGTGAGACGGCGTAGAGAATGTGAGGTGTGTCGCCTGCGACAAGGGAACTTCACCTGCTGCCTCGTCGCTGGACGCGGTCGGCACGATTGCGCCTCCTGACGCGATGGACTGGCGGAGCAGGAGGAGCGGGTCTTGCTCTGCGGAAGCCATTATCGCCGTCTTTCCAATTCTAGCGCGTTTCTGTTAAAAAGTGTTGTTGAAGCAACGGAAGCTTGAATTAAGATGTAAAGGATGAAGACGGTTGAGAGTTGAATCTCAGCCTTGAATCTTTGATTGACATACATATGTACAAGGCTCGTACCCATGCATGGTCCAAGCGCGACGTGCACATGTGGGTCGGCATCTTTTAAGTATCCAATCACCTTTTAGATCATGGCATGTGCTTAGAAGGATGTTTCCTTTTTAATGAATTCTTGATTATGCGCATATAGAGAACTATGCATATATTACATATATCATGTCCTGCCGTCCTCTTCCTAGTCAGCTAGATAAGTTCAAGGGACTCTTATGAACCCGTATATGGGTTTAGGGAGCAGTTGTGGTGTACGTACTTCCAATATCCCCTTCATCATTAAGATTCGCTAACCCCTATTCAATGTGTTTCCACTTCCGCGAGGATTGGCCTCCTTGAATTCATCCCACTCCCTAGCTTTCATCGTTTCGGCATCTGCTTTCTCGATATTATCCTCGTCCGGCTCCGGTTGCCTCATACTAGCCTCTCCACCACCTTCGATAATATTACCTCGCCTTCGTTCCTCCTCTAAGTATTCATCAATCGTCATAGTTGGAAGATTGTGACCGGGGCGGAATACGCCCTTCTGAAGCTCCTGGCGGTTGGAGGTGAGCGTAAATGGTCGCAAGGGTTTTCCTTCTTTGCTAAGGAGTGGTCCGCTGCCTGATGATAGGAGGCTGCTTAGAGGTGGATCTAATCTATCCGAATAACCATCATTTGCGTTTGTCCCTTTACGCCGCCGTTCATCGTCTTCAACTGTAGTTGCTTGTGGCATCAAGGGAATCGGGGCTTGCGCCAATATTTCCATCTCTCGGTTAATACCTTCCAAGCCCTGAAATGCCATATGCGTACAGAAAGCAATATTCGTGAGGTACAACTCGCGAACAGCCTCCTCGTCTCCGCCATCCTCTAGATATCGAGGGGAGTTTCGCATGTACTCTAGCTTGTTCTTCAACTCCTTTTCCATCTTGAAATTGGCGATCTTGGCATTCCGCCGAGCAGTTGGGTCTGCGGTTGATATTGTAGAGAAGGTTGATGGGTCTTCATTGTACTTGGCGAAGAGTTTACTGTCCGATTGAGACAATATTGAATAGCTGTCGAGAAGGTGCAGGAACTTCTCATATGCATCACGAGCTTTATTCAACACAGTCTTTCTTTCAAGAGGTGACTGTGTCGAGACCTTCTGAACAAGCTCGGCTATGCGATAGTTGACAAGCAAATAAGGGAGATCAGATGTCGCAATATCCTCGAGACTTTCATTGGGGCTGAATAGTGAGATCTTATTTATGATCTGGATGCATTCTTGGTATAACTGTAAGGCCTCTGCAAGATCGTCACGATAGGTGGGTGAGTTCGCCTCATATGTACCCTCCAGTGCTATCCGTTTCCGCTCAGCGGCCTGGAATACCGACTTCAGCGTTCTTGGCTCCTCACTCATCATGACAAAACTATGAATGATGAGCTATAGAACAGTTGACCTGGAAAGTGAAAAAGTTTTAGTTGGTCGTAAAATGGATAAGTTTGGTGAGAGTGTGAAAATGGCTATGAGAAAGTCCAACCAAACACCTTTTAACTCTGGTACCTATTGTTGGTAGCTGGCGATACCTTTTATTAGATGTAGGGAGGGGTGGTAAGATCAAGACGTCAGCGACATCATAGGTAGCAGGGGCTTTCCAATCGCCCGGAAAGTTCCATGGATAGGGCAAGGAATTTTAGAGTAACACAAATGTCACATCCGTTATATGTATACATATACGTAAGTAAATATCAACTTATCAAGTATATTACATAATACTTTGGCTTGTATCCAACGTCTGGGTGAAATCAAGAACTTCAAAAGTTCTTAACCAATTACCACTTCACTTACATGTATATAAACACCCCAAACACATCATGGGAATCTCACAAAGACTCTTTCCTTGCGCAGTTTTGCAGACTATAGCTTCCATTAGTTCTTATGTTGAGGCGACGACCAAAGATGCCGGGTAGCTATGGGTAAGCTCACTTGGGTCAAGACGGCCATCTTGACCAAGCAAGCAGGAGAATGTTTTGTTGCTGGTCAACACAATGCTTGATAAGAACACCACTAAGAGGTGTTATACTTCAAACATGTGTGTGCAGTGATTACGAAAATGATTATTAGAATGAACCTAGCAACCAGATGGGGGAAAGCGCAAACAGTGTTGCTACCTTCGACGCGCACCCAGGTAGGTACATGTAAATACGGGTGAAGTTACTACTTCCTGCTTGTTTATACGAGGTGGTTATTCGGCGCGATGTCTGCAATAATCACCCCTTCCAAACTTCTCAAATTTCTCGTGCACTTGTCGCCGAAGTCTCCAGTACAATAGCAACTTATAAAATAATATTGTTGAAAGCGAGAACACTTTATTCACTTGTGGCATAACCTACTCATCTTTCCTGGTTGTCACCTCCTTTTCATTTGAATCTTACAACCATAACTTCCCCCTCTCACAATAGGTATCAACCGAGTATCGTCCCTGACGCAGTCTGGATTATCTTCACACAGTTCCCTTTGTAGACTCCCTCCTGCGGGTTTGAAACTCACAATACTCCTACTTATTATTCCTTGGTATTGCAAGATGCCCCCAGTACACGCGTCTGGAGGCACTGACCCCAGGCCTTACCTATCTCATTCTCCAAATGCAGAAGATTCTGCAAATTTGGCGAACGCTGATGATGATTCCAGCTCTGAAGATGAAGATGACACCCCTTCTATAGTGGCTGTACAGCCCCAAACCAGCCGGAAAATACGCAACAATCTGCAGTTTTCCCAGTTCATAAGAGACCATCAAGAGAAGATATACAGCTCTATTCCCATTGCTGCACTTAAAAATGAGGAAAAGTCAATGTATCGGCTCGTGCAGGAGGCAGAGGGTGAAAGAATTATATCAAGCCCCAGAGAATACCAGACCGAACTATTCGAGAGAGCCAAACAGAAAAATATCATTGCTGTTCTCGATACCGGTACGTCCTCATCAATCAGACGTATCGAGTTTTTCTCGAGTGCTTACTTCGAAATAATTTAGGGACTGGAAAGACACTCATTGCTGCTCTTCTTCTCCGCCACACCGTCGAGCAAGAGCTGGAAGATAGAAGTGCCGGCAAGCCGCCGAGAATTTCCTTCTTCCTGGTATTAATCCCTTCATCCTACTGTATTTATCACTATGCTAACATATCCATAGGTCGATAAAGTGGCATTAGTTCATCAGCAATACGAGGTTCTCAAAGCCAATCTTGATCATCCCGTTCAGCGATTCCATGGTGATCTCAGAACCGCCACCCTCAATCGTGATTTTTGGCAGAAGAGGGCCGAGGAGAGCATGGTGATTGTCTGCACTGCCGAGATTCTTCTCTCGTGCCTCCATCATTCATTTATTAAGATGGAACATATCAACCTTTTGATATTTGACGAAGCTCATCATACCAAGAAGAATCATCCGTATGCCAGGATAATCAAGGACTTCTACGCATCACTTGAACAAGGCGAGCAAAGGCGTCCTCGGATCCTGGGTATGACTGCGTCCCCTGTGGACGCAAAAACTGATGTAACATTGGCTGCTGCACAATTGGAAGGACTCCTGCATAGCCAGATAGCCACCGTGGCTGACGTCTCGGTCTTTGCAAAGGCGTCCATCAACCGGCCAATTGAAGATTTCATCGAATACGGCGTGTCACCGGAGTCCTTTGAGACTCCACTTTGGCAGAAGCTATATATATTGGTCGGTCACAATGAAGCCTTTAGAAGATTATTCACATATTCAAGATCCTGCACTTCAGAAATGGGTCGCTGGTGCGCAGACCGTGTCTGGAAAATGTGCTTGACAGAACAAGAAGCCCAAAAGGTCGAGGCAAAAACCGAGAGAAATTTCACGTCTAGCAAAGCGCAATTTCCGATAGCCGCCCTCGATGCTGAGAGAAAGGCGGTTCGGGAAGCTTATCAGATGGTAGCGAACCATTCACTCCCCCGCCCGGAACGTCACCCCTTTCACTTATCTAGCAAGGTCGACGCACTCATCGGTGCCCTCCAGAAGCATTTAAATCCAGCTAAGGATAAATGCATCGTATTTGTAGAACAGCGTCTTACTGCCATGTTGTTGACCGATCTTCTAAGACAACAGAGCCTGGATTTGTCCGATATCAGGGCTGGCATGCTGGTGAGTTTATCTATATTAAACTATAAAGACTTTTATTAACTGATTCTGTAGTTGGGGGTTGGTAGCGATTCAGGGGACTTGGGGATGACCCTGAAAGAGCAGTTTGTGACCATGCACCAATTCCGGAATGGTGATCTAAACTGTATCTTTGCCACCAGTGTTGGTGAGGAAGGAATCGACATCCCTGACTGCAATGTGATCATCCGGTTCGATCTCTGCAAAACTATGATCCAACATATCCAGTCACGAGGTCGAGCACGGCGTAAGGACTCTAAGTTCTTTCATATGGTTGAATTCACCAATAATGCACAGCTACAATCGGTGTTTGAAAACGAGGACAGTGAAGCAAGACTCCGCAAGTTTTACAACACACTATCCGAAGATCGACTTCTTACTGGTAACGACTACAAGATTGACTATTTCTTATCTCAGGAGAAGAGCTACCGCACTTACACTGTGCCCTCCACTGGTGCGAAATTAACATATAAGATCAGTCTATCAATCCTAGCAAACTTTGTCTCAACTCTTCCTCGCCCGTTGGATATCGTATATACTCCGGACTACATAGTGAGAAATGTCGGCCGAGAATTCGAGTGTGAAGTTATTCTGCCAGATACTTCCCCGATCAAAAGTGCTATTGGACGACGTGCGATGAACAAGCAAGTCGCCAAGTGTGCAGCCGCTTTCGAGATGTGCCTGCAATTAAAGAAGAAGAAGTACCTTGATGATTATCTACAGTCAACTTTTACCAAGAAGCTCCCCAGTATGCGCAATGCACACTTGGCTATCAGTTCAAAGAAGAAAGCCGAGTATCCTATGCGCACAAAGCCAGAAATCTGGGATATTCGAGGCATACCAAATAGTCTATTTGCGACTGTGTTGAAAATGACTTCGCCGGAAGCCCTAGGAAGACCATCAAGGCCATTAGCCATCCTCACTAGGTATCCGCTCCCGCAAATAGCCAAGTTTCCTCTGTTCTTTGGCCATCAGCGTACCTCGGACGTGGAATGTGTGCCCTTACCTTGCGCCTTCGAGATCTCATTAGAGGAAGTTGAGCAGATTAATCAGTTCACACTTAGAATCTTCAACGACGTATTTAGTAAGGAGTATCGTTCCGAACCGGAGAAGATGCCTTACTTTCTTGTGCCCCTTATACACACTCACGACTTTGACTTTCCTAGTATCGCCGATGACACCCGCGCTATCATTGACTGGGAATGTCTTACTATGATTCAAAACACAGCAAAATATCCTGAGTTGGTAAATCAACCTGACGGATCTCTCAGGGAGCAATATGTTGTCGACCCACATGATGGATCACGTAAATTCTACACAGTCCGTCGTCGGCCGGATCTCAAGGCAACTGACCCAGAGCTTCCTGGGGCCCCCAAAAAACAGGGCAACAGAAAAGCTCTACGTGAAGAGCCAAAGGATATCTGGAATTACAGTATCGCCTTGTGGTCCAACGCGCGAGCTAAATTAACAGTTCGCCATGATCTACCTGTGATAGAGGCCGAATATATTCCACTCCGGCGGAATCTTCTTGATGAACTCGATAAACCTAAAGATATACAACTGAAATGTTATCTCGTTTTCGAGACTTTGAAGTTATCAGCAGTAAGTTCCTCTTATGATTACCCAACAAGCCTTTTCATCTAATCGCAATGCAGCTACCGGTTGACGTAGTCGTTATGGCTTACAATTTACCTGCGATTATCTATCGACTCGAGACTAGCGTCATAGTGCTAGAGGCGTGCAAGTCCCTATCCCTAAGTATTCGCCCCGACCTCGCCCTCGAGGCAATGACCAAAGATAGCGAAAACACCGAAGAACATTCGGAAGAGCAGGTCAATATTCAGCGAGGCATGGGAAAGAATTACGAACGTCTTGAATTACTTGGTGATTCGTTCTTGAAAATGAGCACGACGGTTGCTCTGTTCTCCCAGATACCCGACAGCAACGAATTTCAATACCATGTCGATCGTATGTTGCTAATTTGCAACAAGAATCTCTTCAACAGTGCGCTCGACCTGAAACTTGAGGAGTCGATTCGTACGAGAGGGTTCAACCGACGTATATGGTATCCGGACGGTCTGGAGCTATTGAAGGGCAAGCCGAATACTAGCAGGCCGGGGAGAAAGGCTGTGGGCAGGGGAGTTCACACACTTGGAGACAAGTCCATTGCCGATGTTTGCGAGGCGCTCATCGGGGCGTCGTATCTAACAACGTATGACCAAGGTAGTTTTGACCTGGCCATCCAGGCCGTGACCAAGTTTGTCAGCCATAAGAACCACAAGATGATGAAGTACGAAGATTATTACGCGACGTATAAAGTCCCCGAATGGCAAAGTGCAGAGGCTACGGCAGTGCAACGAGAGCTAGCCAAGCAGATCGAGAAGAAGCTTGGTTACAAATTCACGTATCCTCGTCTGCTACGCAGTGCGTTCATGCATCCATCCTACGGTACCATTTATGAACGTATCCCGAACTATCAGCGACTAGAGTTCCTCGGCGATGCACTACTCGACATGGCTTGTGTCAATTACCTGTTTCACCGGTATCAAAGCGCGGACCCCCAGTGGCTGACCGAGCACAAGATGGCCATGGTATCGAATCAGTTTCTAGGATGCCTCTGCGTTTCCCTCGGCCTGCAGACCCACATGCTTTCCATGACCTCCGGTCTACAGAAGGAAATCACAGAATACGTAGCTGCCATAGACGAAGCTCGCAAGGCAGCAGAGGAGGAAGCCGAATCCGCGAACCTCGGCCGCGCATCCTACGCGCGGAACTTCTGGGTCGGGATCCAGAGACCTCCCAAAGCGCTCCCCGACATCGTCGAGGCATACGTCGGCGCGCTCTTCGTCGACAGCAAGTTCGACTACGGCGAGGTGCAGCGCTTCTTCGACGTGCACGTGCAGCCCTACTTCGAGGACATGCACATCTACGACACCTTCGCCAACCGCCACCCCGTCACCTTCCTCGTCAACATGCTACAGCTGCATTTCCACTGCGCCGACTGGCGCCTCATGATCCAGGAGATTGCCGTCGAGGGCGCGCCAATCGGCCAGACCCAGGTGCTCTGCGGCGTCATGATCCACGGCCAGGTGCGCGAGCACGCTACCGCGACGAACGGACGGTACGCCAAGGTCGTCGCTGCGAAGAAGATCATGAGCACGTTGCAGAATATGAGTGTTGAGGAGTTTAAAAAGGAGTATGGATGCGAGTGCTCGCCCGAGGAGGCGCGGGCTTCGGATCCTTTGGCTCATGCTACTGCCGTTTGAGGAGGAGGTAGGATGAAGTGTCGACTGAAAAAAAAAAAAAAAAAAAAAAGGAGGGGGGAGGAAATGAGAAAAAAATCTATAAGGCGGTGTTTTCTGGGGATACGAGGGTTTATACTGGATTTGCTATTGCGTGCGTACCTCCTTGAGCTGATGTATAGTAGAATTGCGGTGGTAAATTTCTTGAAATGAAAAAGGAAAAAAAAAGTTGAGATGGCCCTCGTCCTTTTACTGCATTGTGACATAGCAAGGCGTTGCGTTCGCGATACCCCTTAATAGGTACTAACCTAGTTGAATAATTCACCTTGAAAGAGATTCTATGCATCTCTTAAGCTTGAGACCCAGGATACTTGAAAGATAGTTGGATTGAGAGCTCCTGGGGTGGAGACGTGAAGACTCATGGGATGATACCTACAGATAGCCATCGTTGATGGATTGAACCTTGGACGTTCTCTCTCCCTGCCAATTCCTCAGAATCCGTGTAGATGGACTACACTAGTTTACAGCTCGAGCACGTTATGCCGCTTCTAACAGATGACCCAATATAAAATAAGCATTCATCATTACCTATGTACCTATACACGTGCTTCACGAGAAGTTCGTCATTTCTTACTATCCATCTCCTAACAGGTCTTAGACTAATAATTCATTTATACGAGCTTCTGTCATAATATAAGGCGTTGTAAGTTGCTTGCTTACAGTGGCGTCACTTTTGCGACAGCTCCCCATACAATCACACAGCTTACCCAGAGGCAATACACAGCGCAACGAACGTAGATATATAATAAAACAAATAATTATATGTCGCCAGACATTCGCTAATGTAATCAGATTACCACTCCAGTCTATCGTGTAAACTACAAGCCATGCTCCCATCATGCCTCACTCTACGAATCTTCCTCGTAGTTCCAGGGTATAAATTAGGCTGAGCCTCGCCGGGCCCTGAGCCCCCTCAAGCTCCATGCGCCAAACATCAAACCGTAATAACGTTCATTACAATCGTGTGCATATGTAAAGGAGTGATTGTGTCCAACACCTCCCAGGTGACGGTGAAAAGAAAAAGGAGGAATTGTATATGTGTAGAACCCATGTCTCGCATCTATCCAAGAGCTCTGCAGATATCCATCATCTCATGACTCGGCATCCGCGTAATTAGATGGGTCGTCTAACCCGAGTCCAGGAACGCAGATGGTTGGCATTTTCTCTTTGCCCTTCGCCTTGCGCAATGAAGCGCTACTCGCGCGCTGCTTTGCCTTTTCCTCCCTACGGAGTCGTGCAACCTTGACCATGTCAGAGAAATCTAAGTCATCCTGAATTGACGGTCTAGTGGCCGTTTCATATTGTTGTCTGCTGCTATAGGAGTGGTACCGAGACCCGGCCGAACGTGTCTTGGGTATGTCGAAGTTCAATTCTTCTTCGGATTCAGATTCTAGCTCCGAATTAATACCCTCTTCTGAATCGCTGGGGCTAAAAGTCGGCATTCTCAATCGAGATGACCTAGATCGAGATGCATATGGCAAAGATCGACTCGAGTACTTCGAACCAGACGGGGGCGAGAGAACATCATCAAAGTTGGAACTGAAAGCCGTTACGTGGAAAGGGCTCTTAAACGCCGACACCGACTGTGTTCGATGGGATAATATGGACTCAGTTCTTGGCATCGCTGCATCAAACAGGCCCGGAAGCCCTGGTAGTTGAGATCCTTCGAAGCCATAGCCTTGAAAGAGAAGATCCTTCTCGAATTCACTTGCGGAACGCTCTGGGGCATCGAACGAATCAACTGACGAGGCATCCTCATCAATGACCAAATCGATAGATGGCTGGTGTTGACTGGACTTAAATAGAGATCCTGCTAATAACTCAGGGCCGACTGCGGTGTACGAAGACTCTTGTGTGTCAACCTCGGGTTGAACTTCATGTTCTAAACAGTTATCACCTGATAGAAAGGATGCCGAGCCCGATTCAACAGTTTTGGGTAGAGGCACACGAGGCGCAAGATCGACTGAGGTGTTAGTGGTATGTCCGGATTGAGGCCTGAATGGATTCGAGCTCAGTGTTGAGCCTGCTGTCTCTGAAGTCAACGACCAGCGACGGATGCTACTGCCTCGTTCCGGGACTACATCTGCAACTTCAGAGCGATTACAACTCTTCCCAGATATGGAAATAATACTTCGATTGCGATCACGATGATTTAGCTCGTCTCTGCTATTAGGGCGACTATAAGTCAAGTTTAGCTCTGTGGGTAAGGTAATTAGTAGATCGTTCACATAAAACGAAATGTTTTGGGATCACTAACTAGGTGGTTCCAAGGGTTGTAACGACGACAAGTCATAAAATGAGTCATGGAAATCAAGGTGAGTATCGAAGTGGTGCTTCGAAGAGCCGCGATCTTTCTTCATACGTAAACTTCCTTCTACACCCGGCAGGCGGCTTTTAGAAATCGGCTCACTGTTATTGGGTGACTGGAAAGCTTGTAAACCCTCTCTTTTGAATGGTGGCTTAACTGTAATCGAAGATGCGTTCGACATGGTTTTACGCCAATGGGAATTCTTAGCGGGCTTGTACTGGTTCGTCCGGGTGGATGGTGCGTGTTTGGAACTATTCCGCTCTCGATGAGAAAACTCACTGTCTGAATCTTGTTCGCCAACTGGAATTTCTTGGATTTTCCTGGAAGGCTGCATTGGCTTGGTCTCCGAACCCAAGCCGGTGGTAAAGTCACGTTCGAAGCCTTCAAAAGCTGCGGCTCGAGCCCGCTCTCGGAGGGACTCAGGAAATGAATCGCATTCTGTCTTTCTGGGCCCCTTTCCTATAGATGCACTCCTCGGTCGACCTGCAGAGGGGTCTGCTGATGATGGGGGGATGTATGAATGTAAGGACTTTCGACGATGACCTTTCCGAGTATATCTTATTTCATTCTTGACCTCAATTTCCTGAGAATCGTGTGAGGATTCTTTCTTAGGCAACATGCCATGAGAGTGAGAGCTAGTTGGCTTGGTCCGCAATTCAGATCCTATAGAATGTCGTTTCCTTGATGACAACGATCGATCAACTTCGCCGGCATTACTTTGGCTGCTGAGAGTGAAATTCTTTGAATAAAATTCCGGGGTATGTTCGGAGTCGACGTTGGCCTTGTTCTCGTGAATATTACGATCTGCGACATCTTCATCATAGTCTTTTGTGCCCGTGGCCTTGACGCGACCATAAAAATCCGCTGGCTTGATGCACGACTGAGCATCTAGGAGATCAACGAACCTCCTCGTTGAGCTAGAATCTCCGCTGAAAATCGAGGAATTACGACGGCGAGTAAAAGTTGGGGACGGCACACTGCAAATGGATTTATTGTTCGCAACATCGTCGTTTGACTCGTTTGCTATTTTTGAAGGAAGTTTGTAAGGACCGTGTCGTTTTTTTGGAGGTGGTGGCAATGGCTTCACTGAGTTCGCTGACTGAGATTTTGGCCTGGCTAATTCTTCAGGTGATCGATGGGTTGGCGCCGTGCTTGGGCGTTCGAGGAGTTGAGGAACTACGGGAGGCGGTGCTGAAGCGTTATTGAAATGAGCCTCTTTCAAGTGTGGATAAGTTCTCTGGAATTTCTCCAAGATACTGGCACCATTTCCTGCTACTGGGTAGGTTCCTATGAGTGAGATATGTCAGTTCGGAGATTTACCAGATTCCTGGGATGAGAGCTCGGCTCGTACCGCGAATTGGAGGATTTGCGGCCACCGTCTGATCATAGGCTTGCGCCTTTAGATCACCGGCCGTGGACCTTCTCGATAAAAAACTCAACCAGCCCATTTTTGACAATTAGGTATCCATATGCAGATGTAGAATATTCAAAGGATATGCGAGAAATATCTATCCCTTACTTATCCTGTCTGGTGATTGGATTACGAGGACGCGGGATTCCATCGGATCAAGAAGAGGATAAGCGCAATTTGTGTTACATACTATGAATAAGAAAAAAAAGAAACATTACGGAGTAGCGAAGAAATAATAAAATGGGAACTGGTGAGAGGAGAAAGGGAGCGGTCGAAATGGTGTTGTGAAATAAACGTGTTTGGGGGGAGAAGAAAAGCTAGAAAGGAGAGAACAGTAGAGCTAGAGGCGGTGCAAAGGGCGTGGAGGGTGCCTTGGGAACTTTTAAGGCTGAACCAAGAAGACAATGCTTCTATTAAGGTTATTTCCCTGTATCCTCAGTATTCCCTGCATTATCTGCATTATCTGCGGGTGTACTCTAGTCAACGTAGTAAAGTTCGTCGATTAAGGTAGTAACTCCTGGAGGGGAAACAACTGAGGAATCTGCAGCTAAACAATCTGCATATCGTACCTTGCGTTTGTATTGCTTCTTTTTTTCTCGATAGCCCATCATGATCCACTTTATTCACCTTGTCCAACCCCACATGCCCCCCTCGGCTACCCTCTTAAAACCCTATTGGTCCCCAAGACGCGGTCCATTGCGAAACTGTGGATTTTCAACACGCCGCAACCCTGCCGCCCATATGAGCCGGTGCAGCTAGCCATGCTTATTAACCATATTCATAATTGAGGGAAAGCTTTGTGTATGTATGGACTACATGTAGTAGTTTGGCGATTACTATGTGAGTATAAATTGGTCGTGCCAAGGATTGTTATATACATGTATACCGCACATGAGTTTGCCTTTACATACATCATGTACCTACATTCATATGCAGCTAAGTAGGAGCGCCATGACAAACTTACATATTTTTTACACGACCCGATTCGTTAGTTCCACCTTGGTGAACAGACCTAGGTGACTTAGCTGAAGCGCCAGTGGAGTATTATTTGTTGATTCGGTCGGGGCCACGGAAATTTAAAAGGGCTCGAGTAATCATAAATACCTCCACTCCTACATACATAAGGAGGCAGTCCATCATGCTTCCCACAGAGTTCGACTTCAAAGTCTGACTCGATGATACATGGAGTTAATGATGACCATATACACCTACAGAAGAATCCCTTAATACCACATAGAGCAAACATATGATACTGCGATGTAATCTGGACGTCACATTAGGATCTATATGCATTTCAGCTATTACTCCGCGACAGGGGTTGTAACCCCTGTGAAAGCGTGTTTCTACGGCAGATATCGATAGAAGAGAGTCGATCATCGAGGATTATCAACGGACAACTCGACTTAGCCAATTAAATATCAAGCATGCCTTGACGTATTATTGATTCCCTCGAATCCCAATATCCTACCTTTTCTTTTTACAGATAGCCGAGTATATCGCGAAAAGGAGAAAAAGACGAACCCTGAGACGATGAAGATATGGTGTCTTGGACAATGATGGAATGGCTAGTATGACATCAAGCTTAAGATTTATAGCGCAATGGAGAATTGGAATAAGGGGGATCAGTTAGTTAGTAGGTAGCGTCACCATCCCTGGAAGAAACGGCTACTTCAATCTTATCTACATTCGGCTAGCTACCCGAGCCCTTCGATTATTTTGATTCGTCGCAATTTCACCTAAATTGTACTGATATAGCCATCAGATATAGACGATGGACTCATAATCTCTGTACCGTATATGCCGGCTATTAATCAAGTCACTGCTGCCCAGGCTTCCAAATCCAAGGCTAAGAAATAGTACGACCGCACGTTTTGAAACATTCTCTTGACAATGTTCTTACTGCTAAGCAGATTTCCGCGTATACGTGTACATTACCACGTTGTCTTATGTAGTGGACTCGGAGAGTCCGGGGGTACACTTAAGACTCCCGCTACAGAACGATGATTTACTTTCCAATTCGCTAGTACGCGCGTTAGTGAAGACAGTTGATGACTAAATCCACCAAGTCCTCAAAATAGTTAATAACTAAAGTACTACCTAGTAAATCTACTATGTAAGCGACAATCCGATTCTTCGAGGAAGACGTCAATTTGGCAAATGCTTAGCCGAGCATCGATAACCCCAGGAAAATCTCTTGTACCAAGCCCTTGGGTCAATCTACTCGGGTTACCAGGGGCTTTTCCGAGTGGCTGCTGTTGCGCGGGAAATCTGTCCAACTCGCAGGTGTCTCAATACCCCTCTCTCTCTTCTCTCTTGTTGCCTTGGATACATCTGATAGAGACAAACTGAGACTGCTACTAGTATGTAAGTTGCTCAAGTGCCGAGCAAGAGATTATTATTTGCTTGTTGCAATTGAGTCGCAAGGTTCAGCAAGTTGTTATACAAACGAGCAAAAGTTCCCGTTTCTTCGTACGGCCTGGGAGAAGATCAAGACGCCACATCCCACACAGTAGCTCAATAATTCCTTCGGTACCCCGTCTTGCCCTAACAGCGGAACAGAGCATAATTGGCCGTCGGTCACTGGCCATTCGGTGAGCATTGCATATCCCCGTCAGATATCCCGTCTCGCGGTGGAACTTGGGCTTTACCTCAGCCCCCCGGATGGACGTGGCTTGCATGAGATGTAGCATCTTCGATTTGCCGGTGATGATGACTCAGACATCTACTTCCTTCGATCCTCTCGAGCAACCATACAATATGCACGGGATGATATGATTGCTTAGTACTTTGTCCAAGTTGTGATACCTGCACGGCTTACTGCCCCCAACATCGTTTCGAACATAAAAGCCGCGTCACAGTTTAGTTGGATGCATGAGCAAGGAGGCATAGAAAACGAAGGGTGTGGTATTAGCGGGCTTACTATAGGAAATTCCCAGATTGTCATGGAACAATGAGCTCTCAAGTGTGTAATGTCGTGAAATCTGTATGAAGTGAGGCGATTAGATAGTCCTACAGACAATTAGATTTGGATATGTCAGAAATTTCTACTTCGTATATATGCCCAGATGCCCTACCAAGAATAATAGGGCCAGTTACGGGAATAACTGAGATATGACTATGAATCTTCACTGAGGTAGGCACACTAAAGTGGAAGTTGCACTTGTCTTCGGGGAGCAAATGCCTTTCCAATCCTCAGTATTGTATCCTAATGACGTTATAATTGAACTTGTCACCTTCGCACGTTCTTCCCCAAGATGATGTAAATAGTGATGCTAGCTATTGTAACTTCCCAGGATGACAAAAATGAACTTCTTCCTAGTCCAATGGACCTACCTGTCGCCGTCTCGAGAAGCAGAGTATCTAGCAGAGCAATCTTGAACGTCACGATGCTATTCTCACCTACTACTTTCTCTCCATGCATACTTTATCTCCTTAGATATACTCCTATACAAGCAGTTCCTACACAGAATACTTAAATGAAAAATCACCTGCTGCAATGTTCCAACTGCCCGTTTTTGGGCCAAACCTATTCGTTCTAAACAGAGAGATCACTGCAGCAGGTTCTAGAGACGCTTACCTCTTCCCATCTACGTTTGACGGAACCGCCATGTCCGAAACCCAGCACAAAGCCACGGCCGGTCATGCTGACCATTGTAGCTGGCGAGGTGATAGCCCAGAGCCGGAGCTTGACGATCTCGTCCACGACGAGGAGACCCATGGACTTCGCTTGCCTAATGAAGTCTGCAGTTGGCATGGAGATCCCCCCGAGCCCGAGTTAGACGACCTGACGCACGATTCCCGGAACAAGCAGAGTCCTAAGCTGTCGCCCAAGTCTCGAGCAGCTTCGGATACCGGGCCACAACTAGTGGATATTGAGCCGAAGTTATTGGCCAATACATCGAAGCTAGAAAGCTCAAAAGAGCACAAGAAAAATTCGAAGCCTCCGAAAGGTTCACCTTCCCTTATGTTGGCACATTATCAAACACTAACTGATCACAGTGGAAGACTCTGCACATAAAAATCAGAAAAATGATGTACATTCGGGCAGTCAGTTATCGTCTTATAAGCATATTTACCAATGACTCTAACGGCTAACACGACCCTTATAGAAAAAGCCCGAAAGACTCCTCAAGCTGGTTGGTTTGGCTCTGAGATCCCCTACGATATCTTGGCCTAGCTGACGCTTAATCTATCAGATAACCAGCCACCATCTAGCGAGGAAAGGGAGGAGCAACTACTAGAGGATATTAAGGAAAACCTTCAAGAGCAACTTTCCCAGGAAGTCCACCAAGCGTTTAACGCCTTTCAAAACATCATAAAATCCTCCAACCCGCAGCCCGCTTCTGATCAGCCAGGAAATACAGAGTCAAGCAAAGGCCGGAAATCGCCTCCTAAAGAGAAGGATGTTCCTCCTGAACCCACCAGACATCCTCCTAACCCTACTATAGATGAACCTCAGCCGGCCAAGGGGAAGAAATCTAAAGAGGACAAGGAAAGAGCGAAGAGAGAAAAGGAGGAGGTGAAGAAGGCCCAGAAAGAGAGGAAGGCCAATGAAAAGGAAGAAAAGAAGAGAATCAAGAGGGAGAAGGAAGAGGCGAAGAAAGAGCGTAGTCGTAAGAGCAAGGAAAAGAAGAAAGGTAAAGAGAAGGAAGCTGACTCTCTTGCCGGGCCGTCCGCCAGCGCCGTTGAGTCCCATTCGCATCCTGGGTGTCATATTTGCCAGAATCCTGAAGACGAGAGTACGCTTGATTTCATAAGGGAATTATTAGAAAGCGCGCAGGACCTGCCGTCCTTCAACGACCTTGTTAATGCTGCAAAGAAATTTCTCGGTGTGAAGGAGACAGCCGAGTCTCAGCCTCCACAGAGAGCCAATGAGACCCCTTGCTGGAACGAAGAGGAGCTAGTCGAACATATTGCGGCGCACATCGACAAGCATATGCACAAGTATTTCGACCTTGACTCACCTAGGGGAGAGTTTCCGGCAGCCGGTAAGGCACCGCCTCGTAAAGCTGCAAAAGAGGCAGAAAGCCGCGATAACGACTGCCCTGTTAGCCACGGCTTGGACGGTAACAGAGACTGGGCTACCACCATTATGCAAGGTCACATGCACCGCAGCCTGGAGCCAATTTCGACTTCTGACGTCGCTCTCGCACGATGCCCTTCTCATACTTGTTCGCCTTCTGGAATCCCCACAAGTCGATCTGTATCTCCGTGGTGCGAACATCTTGGATTCAAGATAGATGATCCTGTCCCATCTTTTCCCAAGCGTAGCCCATCATGGTTGAGGAGAGGGTAAGTGAATAGTCCTCCTTATTCCAGGTCCATTCTTACTACATCCGGAGGGGAATTATATCCATACTGATTCGAATGCGCACCCAGGTTTAATTCTAGCCCGACTCGTTTGAGAAGCGTCGTCACCTCTCCTTGCGCCCATGCATCCTCTTGCTCGCACAGGCCCTATCTTAAGCCGGCCCTATACGCCTGCGTTCCTGTTTCATTAGTACCTGCTCTGTGTCTGGAGACGAGCTGCTGTGGTCATAGCAGCTGCCATCACCCCTCGCCTATCATGACACCCACTTCGGTTCCGCATACTCCGACGTACCCCTTGTTTAACTTCCAACCACATAGCATTGCCGAGACTATTCCCGGTACGCCTCGTAGAAGTTTATCTGCAAACGAATAGGGAGTCGTACGCCTGAGGTAGAAGTTTGTGTAGTTCGCTTAACAGGTCGTACATTGTGGCGAATGGATTAGGAAATCACTTGCTGTGGTTAATTATGGATATGTAACATGGCTCAACTTTAGTGGATAAGTTGATTGTCGAGCCTTACGGTTATCTTGAGAATGACAGATATGCCCTGAGATTAGCAGAGAGGGCATTATGAAGTGCATCGTTAGATGGTATCATGAGAATGACAAATTGGTCGTGTTGACTTTACCAAGGATAGAGCTAGAACAGTAAATATACCTTATCCATGCTAATCCTTGCGGACCTTTTTAGGACCCCAGGCGTAAAGCCATTCTTAATATGTTCATTGTAACAAACCAATAATTCCATGCCAACGCCATGATGCATAATGTACTAGACACTCCAACCCATAATCTACTCCCTCTCATATGCACACCCTCTCTCTTCACGGAGAATATGTTAGCCAAGGAGCTGCCACGGCCAACCCATTACCCTACTTAGTCCAAAGACCCCGCCAGCGCAACACAACTAAACCGCATATCGCCGCCCCCGCGCTCGAGAAACTTCAACGGGCCCCACAACAAGGCCTTCTCGGAGAGCACGTCCTCGCCGTCATCCAGCTTGCCGCGCGCAATGGGGCCCTTGCGGCGCCCGTCTAGCTCCCATAGTGTCCCGTCCTCGGTCTTCACAAAACATACGTAGTGTAGATCGATGTCGTCTTGGGCATCGGGCGCTGGCGTCTCGCCTTGGCTCGCTGCTTCTTGGTGCGCGGTTGCGAGCTCCGGGGTGCGCTCGAGGAGCGCCGAGCGCTCTTTGGGCGGGAGTGGGATGGAAGCGTTTATGAGACGGTGGAGGGGTGTGTTTGGTTCTGAATTGGGTTAAGATCCACTGTTAGTATGCTCTTGTCTCACGCTTGGAGTAGTTATGGATGGTCCCGGTGGGCGACTTACCAACGAAGCCCCGCGCGGGCCCGTTCGACACGGCGTGCAGCAGGCCCATGAGCCCGCACGCGTTGCGGATCGTCTGCTTGTACCAGATGACGGGCTCGCGCTCGCCCTTGCCGTCGTACTCGGGGACGCCGGCGTCTTCGGCTAGTCGCGCCGACTCGTATGTCGCGGAGACCGGGAACACGAGGAGCAGAGCGAGGGCGGGCCGCGGGACGAAGGCGAGCAGCTCCGGCTCCGTGATGGAGTACACGTCGTGGATTTGGAGGGCTTTGCTGAGACCGACCTTGTGGAGGAGAGAAGTCATAAGCTCCGGGTTCGCTTCTAGGGGGATGAAGGCTATAGAGCCGGGTGCTGGGTCGGGGTTTGTGGCTGCAGACATCGTATACTGCTGTCTGTTTGGTTACCGTTTACTAGATGGTTTGTTTACTCAGACAATAATTGCCCTTATGTATTTGTCTTCCTCAGGTATTACCTAGATTGACCTTTTATGACTACCTAGTTTTGTTTCTAGAGAAGGGCTAAATATACCGTATAGTATAGATATTGCCCCGCTATGACAGGGGCATGTGAAGGCAGCGAGCAATGACGCCACACTTCAGCTTTATCAGCTCTATCGATAAGACACGCCGGAGCTTGAGGATGCCAGAATTAAGTTACATGTAGGTACCTGCACAAAGGAAAATTATAAACCAGACGAATGTGTATTTCTAAGGGGTATCGAATACATTTACTCCTTCCGTTGATCCTAAAATCATCGAAATTCCGGGTCCTCCCAATGTTTTTTTTTTTTTTAAGATTCGTGCAATCATAGGCGCATAACCCTCCCAAGCAACTCATGTAACTCATCCATGGATTGCGCCAAACTCCAACCGAGCCACGTAGATCTCCTAGACCGATCCATAGATAGTACTCTGTATCAAGCCTTGTTTGCCATTCCTTAAACCTCAAGCCCAGAAAGATTGTACTTTTAAGAATCCGAGGCCTTCTTCCGGCTCTTGCTCCTTTTCTTCAACCCATTGATGCCTTCCTGCACCATACTCTCCGTTTCGCTGACTGCTTTGTGCCCCCGCTCCTTAACCTGGTGCTTCTCGGCTTCGTCTTGAATATCATCTACCACGTCCTTGCCTACACTTGTCCCACTAGCCCAGTCTAGCAGCCCCCAAGCGCCAAAATTCCCGCGCCCTCCGCTAGCATAGTGTGTTGCGGTGCGCCGTGCGATTCCCCCCATTATAATACCCGGCACAATGCTGTAGCCAGACATGGACAGCATCTCTTCCAGGGTTGTCATGATGGTGAATAGGAAGTAGGTGAGTAAATGCGGCTGAATGGCCATGGCTGGTAAGTAGACGGGCAGAGTGCGACTGAATAGAAGCGGTATAGGATGGTCAGCATATAGCATCAGCGAATATGGAGCCGCGCCTTTGCGAGAGTGCGAGTATGCTTTGTGTAGTCTTGCGATCCTCCCGCGCGAGTGGAGTATGTACCGGTTGATGTAGTACGTCAGAACCTCGCGGGCGGTATACATCATGCATATATGCTTTACGATCTGCCAGGGCAGTGGCAGTCGAGTGCTTGTTTTAAAGAGCGGATGGCGCAGAAGCATTCCCGCGCCCACGGAGATTCCGGCTTGCACGGCAGTGCTGAGCGCAAGATTAAATATGGCGAGCAGAACCTGCCGAAACAAGGCGACCGCATTCCGCCGAGGTAGAGATGCGGAGCCATAGAGTTTGACTGATTCCGCTAAGCTGGGGACCAACGTGTCGAATATCAGGAAAAAGAGCGACGGGACGAACCAGAATACGATGCGCGCCGCTAAGGTACCGACTAACTCGATCTTCAAGGGTGAATGAGACAAGACTAGAGTCATCCAGGTCATGTAGAAAAATAAGAGGTTCATTGAGCCGGACCATGATGTTAGCATCGGCCCGGCGAAGTATGAGACTATCGGAAGAGAAAGGAGAAGATCCATTTTGTCGATATAGTTTGTCCTATACAAACACGATAATAGGTGAGTAGAATATGCTTGACTTTCAGCAACGTGCTATACACAACATATGAGATGTTGCTCGAGATACTAGTCGCTTATTGAAAAGTAATATAGACCGACAAAAAGATGTTCGTGGAATGTTAGTCTCATCGTGCTCATGAGATTCCACGATGTTTTGGGCCTCACCTTGCCTTGAATCATGTTGGATAGTTGATGACGTATGTTGTGTTGTCATCTGGTAACCAAACATTTGATTGGCTGCGCAGTAAGGTGAGCTTCATGTCTCCCTATTAGGCTGTCAGGCCTTAAGCCTGGGCTACGATGCCAAGAAGCACCCGCAGCAAGTTATGGAGCGGCCTCGATTGCGGGGATATCAGCTCTGTGAAGCCCGTGCCTGAGTCAGGGATTCGGGCTATACAAAATGGACCGCATATTTAATAGTCTGGGATTGCCTGTCAACGATTTGCGATATCGAACGGTCAATGAGACTTCTATCGTGAGAGATACTCGTGGATTGCAGTTTTAACGACCGAGTAAAGCTGTCTCCTACCCGAGGAAATATTTGTCGCCACGTGCATATGTGACATGAATATTCACAACGACTGTCTCAGGATTATCCCCTGCCAATGACGAATCATCGTGAGTGTCTGTTGCAACGTTATCATCTCGCAAAATGTGACAGCGCAATTCTTGACATGGATCCATGGCTCTAGAATCCAAAGAAAACGATGTCACGTCTGATTTGTTGGCTAGATTTTATTCATCTGTTTTCCAGCTTTGTTTTGACGTCCGGCTAACAGGATGAGCCAATTCGAAAATTCCGCCAGAACGGCTATGTTCCGAATATGGGTTTATCGGAGATCCTTGTCCTTGGAGACAGACACTTAGTGTATGCTGATATTGGATCAGGTTGATATCATAACCCCAGCACGAAATAATCATGTTTTAATCGATACTAATACCGGAAATCCTTTATGTTTTGTCGAGTTTGTCACTCACGTGGTGTTCGCAGCCCGTCATTCTTCTGGGCGCATGAATGCATCAAAATTGGAAGCTCTGTGCGGCTCTTCTGCGCCGAGAAAATAATCTAGGGGAGGATCCGGACCAGGCTATTCAGGCGAATAATTTCCGGCTCTCCGCTGATCGCGTCGATGGAATCGAGACAGCCTGCAAGAAATAACTCATTCTTGTCAATAGGTCCGACGAAGCTGTCGGCCGGAGGTCTCATTATGGCGAGAAGAATCGAATTCATATGCGACATGGACGACGTGGACTGATATATCACCTATAGAATCCTGCAGGTTTGACTGCCTCAAATACGTACCTAATCTTTTAGGTGGCGGGAGACCATGGGCATGCAGGTAGCGGGCATGTGGAAGCGAAGCTAAGATTCGGAGCTTCAAACCTTGGAAAAACCACGTCCATGGTTACTTCTTGATGATACAGTTACCGTTCCATCATATCACTTTACTTGTTTCTTTCCAAGCGAAGAGTTCATTCGTGAGGTAATAGGGAAATCATACGGGATGGAAATACAATGAATGAATTTTGTTAAATTTTTATATGATAAAGTGAGGTTACCTAGATTATACATGTAGTACTGGGGGATATGGAATGTACCTATCTCACCAATGACTATTATATGTACATGTATGTACCCAATTCCTCCAGTTCCCTCTCCGCAACCCCACGTGCCTAAGCTCAGTCACATTCTTAACATTAATCCTAGATGCATTGCGGGATAGATACCTAATCTTGGTCGTAAGATTCTCTCAACACCACTAATATATCGTTAACTATTACTATATTGTTTAATATGTGCCTAATCCATTCGCATTTGGCTTAAATGTATCCTACTTTTTTTTTTTTACGCGGTAACAGCCCAACGCTAGGTCTTCCGGGAAGAAGTACTTGAATGAGACCACTTCCGCATCCCGTTTACTACCCCTAGTAGTAAGTAGTACAAGGAAACGTGCGTACCGTTGCGATTGTAACCTATTTTGATCTGGTACTACTCACCATACATATTCTGAAACGAAGTCGCATATTTCAATATACTCGAGGTATCGTATTTAACGTCCCAATATAAGGTACTTAGAGTCGTCTCCCGTCTGCAGTAGACAGTATTTTTCTCCAAAAAGCCTTCCCAGGGGATGCATGCTAGCTCCAATAAGTAGGTAGTGTCCATACCTAAAGAGCCCCAAGACTTGCGTTAATCTCAATTAGGCTCAGCCTCTTTAGGATTTCCATTATGACACTTTCCTATTCTCGTTCGGTGGAGCAAATAGAAAATGGTCGATCTGACAACAGAGTTCAGACTAATAAGACAAGCATCGCTTCCATATTATATCTCCTCCTGTTTATCATTCCATAAGGAGGAAGAGAGAAAAAAGCAATACGAAGGAAGGTTAGAAATGAGCGACTAATAAACTTTGAGATGTCGGCTAGGACAGTCGCGCACCCTAGGTACATACAGGTATCACCTGCAGAAACACACAAGCACCTGCATTTTACAGGGGTTTTCCTTATGGGGGTCCTGCAATACGTATCGCTATTATTGCAGCAAAGGGGAACCCCAACTCGGCACGACAGCACAGACTTTCCGAATCAAAGTAAACCATCACCACTGAGCGCTGTTATCGTGCAATTCAGTACCTAATTGGCCTTACCTAACTGGACCTATCCAATAATAATAATATGTCTAATAATTCGATCGCCCGCGATTCCCACTTCCATTTTTCCCCCTGAATTGAAACTCTTGTCTGTTCAAGTTCACCTCTTTTTTTCCTTTTGGAAATTACAATACATACTACGGTTCTAAGACCCTTCTCTTGTTAATGTGAACGGTGTCAATAATATTTGTTCATTCTTTTAGGCAGAGTTCCAATCTTGGACCTCCACCCCATCCCCTCCTCGATTTATCCTGCATCCTCCCTGTACGTAACGAACAGATCTACAGCCCGACAAGAAACCAACGTGCCCTAGTGGCGTTGGTACATGTGAGCCCCCGGTCTAATAAGCGCCTTCTCTACATGTAATTCTGGGACCTGCAGCAATTCTTGTCTCGGTATTGACCCAACTCGCTGCATCCCACATCCCATCGAGTCTTACCTTCCCTTCGTTGACCTCCACACCTGCTGCATCCTCTACCGGTTTGGAGCTGTACACCGCTCCTGCTGGCTGCAAGCAAACAGAGACCAGCAGGTAAGACCGGAAGTAATTAGGCAAAACATTATCAGCCACATCCTCGATCGCTCTGGTTCATTCCTCTCCTTGCGTGCGCCCACCATGGATTACGCCGCGGCGTCTACCAAGCCAACTCCTACCGGACAACTACCCCCTATTCCCCGTCAATCTCGCCAGCAATCCCGGAGGAAAGCCATTGACCCTTCCATGCACCTACATCTGCGTGATGATGACAAAGATCGCGCCGGCGTACCTCCAGCTTCCCCAGAAGTTATTTCATCCTTGATCACCAGTCTATCGGTTATCTCAAAGCCCGCGAACAGACATTTTGAAGGCCAAAGCTTATCTCTCCCGAACTCACCGGGGGAGGGCAGTTTCGGTGTCGACTACGGAGCCTTCTCTAATCACAAGCTTGGCCGGCTGAAGGAAGAGGAGGTCGATCTCGACGAATTAGCCGCCAGCCCACCTACGATTCGAACCGCGAAACCACCATCCGGCTTTTCCCCATTAACCGCTCCCAAGTCACCACGCCGTGAGTCGTCAGGCGGACTGAAGTCTCTCCTACGCAGTTCGTCTAGACCATCGTCAAAAGGTTCGCTCTCGTCGCACGATGATACACGCAGTATCGGGAATCTTTCAATTGAACGTGGGTTACCACCTACTCCCGAATTGCGAAAACAGCGATCGCACGACAGCTGGGGGAAGAAGCAAGCTCGTAGTCACAAAGGTTTGATGTACATGAGCTCTAAAGAACGATTGCGCGCTAGTGAATCAGAAAAGAAGCGAGCTAGCTCAGGGTCGATTGGTAAATCCAACAGTTTAAACGGCTTGTCACCCAGGCCTGATACTATTCTTGCTGAGACACCGATCCGCGAAGAGCCGAGCGACTCACCAAGCAAGGAAACCATGCTGGATTTAAGCCCATCTATTGAACCCGGCAACTTGCAGCGGTCGATCCCGGCTCGCGATTCCTCCTTGCGCAAAACGGGAACCAATGCGAAGAGGTCGTCGCATAGGTCTTCACGATCTAAGAGAGAAAGCGACGGCGCGCTTAACGACATCATTCCGGAGGACTCCGAACATACTCGGTCGCGCGATACTTCCCACACGAGGCGACGGCATTCGAGTCGTGCGAACTCAGAAGCCGACACAAGAAGGAGGAGAGACGATACTCTGCCTGAAATGCCTCTCTCTGCCAGAACATCCGCACCCTCCACTAAGAGGAACCAGGAGGCCCACTATACGCATGAGCGAGCGAGGTCGTATTCAAATGACACCAATGCATTTGAGGACGGTGCTCCATTTCCAGCGGTATCGCAGGGTAGAAGGCGCAGTGCGCATAGTGCCGATCGCAGGAAATCCGGACGAACCACACCAGATCCGGGTGACATAATTAGACCGAAGCGGAGCAGCTCGCGGCTGAAGCGCCTGTCGGCGGGGCCTAAGAGTCCCGAATTAGCTGATAGGACGAAAGAAGCCATAACTCCTGAGCCAATGGTGGGCTATGAACGGCCTGCAAGTGCCGATTCCATCGACGATGCTGTTGAGTCTTATCTATGTTCCCCGAGACTGTCACAAAAGATTCGACATCCACAGACTGGTCGAGTTATATCCTTCTCTGAAGTTGGTGATGCTGAAGGGTCAGCAGTATTCTGTTGTGTTGGCATGGGCCTGACTAGATATATCACCGCGTTCTATGATGAGCTAGCCTTGACACTCAAGTTACGACTTATCACTCCTGATCGACCTGGTGTGGGTGATAGTGAGGCTTATGCTGATGGGACTGCCACGCCCCTCAGTTGGCCTGGTACGTCTATACTCTCCGCTGATGATAGCTGAATCCGAACACTAACGACCTACAGATGATGTCTATGCGATCTGCCAGGCGCTTAAAATTACCAAATTTTCTATCCTTGCGCATTCTGCCGGTGCAATATACGCCCTTGCTACCGCATTACGCATGCCGCAACATATTCGCGGCCGTATTCACCTTCTAGCCCCATGGATTCCTCCGTCGCAAATGAACGTGTTCGGTACATCACAGGCTCTACCCCCTACTAACGCAATCCCTACATCGCAGCGAATTCTCCGAGCTTTGCCAACCCCCTTCCTTAAAGCGGCAAACAGTTCCTTCATGACGGCTACCAGCAGTTCTATCACTAGCTCATTACCCAAGAATAGCCCTCGTCGCGGCAAGCGGAAGTCATCCGCCCCTGTCAGCCGTGATGCGCCTTCGAACAATCGCCGAGATATTACACCTAGTATGGACAAGGAAAACATGACGCACGAAAAGGCAGATGTGAAAGGCTTTCAACCTTCGGCGAGTGAAAATATGGATCGGTATCGTCCTGCTGACAACGAGTTTAATCCCCAAAGTGCTATTATTGCTGCTGCCGAGGATGCCATGGTAGATAAGGAAAGACAGATGACATATGATATGCGCCTTACACACGCGATTTGGGAGCTTGCCACTACAGGAGCCAACCCCGCCGTGGACTTACTCGTATGCTTGGAGCGAAGGCACACAATTGGATTCCGTTATGTGGACATTACGAGACCAGTAATCATTCATCATGGCAGTAGGGATACCCGTGTTCCAGTCGAAAACGTCAAATGGCTCGGCAAGACTATGCGGCGATGCGAGGTTCGGGTACTAGAGGGCGAGGGGCATGGGTTGATGGCCAGTGCTCAAGTGATGGGTTCCGTTTTGATGGAAATAAGCAAGGAGTGGGAAGACTGGATGGTGCTTACAAATTCGAACAGACGAAACGACGAGCGAGGAAGGAGCACACGGGCGAGCGCTCGATGAAGGGGTAGAGTTGTGGATGCGTGTAAAACTTTGCAAGAAAAGCATATCATGCCTCGTCAGCTGGGATTTGGATTATACCCGGCGAATAGGAGTTTTGTATAATGAATCGTTCTATCACGAACCTAATGGTTTTAAGGGGGAGGCCCCATGCGAAGGAATATTGGTTTTCGCTGTTTATACCTATATACCGAGACGGAATTAGCGGTCTTCTGTGTTTAGAAAGCTCCGTAACGCCACCTGCAGGCCCAGGAGACAAAAACTGGTGTCGTCTGTTAACGACGGCAAGGCCCTGGAAAATGAGGAGGATACAGTGTACAAGTAGTCTTAACTCGGAACGGCTTATTTGAGAGCCTGTATAGTACCTAATGTCTAACCCGTATCTTCTTCTGAACATGCGATCAGACAGAATAGCACGTCACTAGTCCAGTAGATGTCCGAATACAATGTCCTCACTGAGATACCCATGTAGAGAATATTCGATACGTGACCCTGATACCATGACAACCTTACATCCCAAATGGTACCTAATTCGATAGACCTTTGTTCAAGGTTGGCGTGGGGCAACTCTACATAACATCCACAGTGAAATGCTTACAAGCACACGGACCACTTATGTGACTAAGCGGCTAAATATCGGGTCCCACGTGATCTACTCCCTAGCTTTGCAGGTTTGGTAGTGTACTTTCTCCATGGAAATTTTACGAGACGCGTTGCGTTGCGTTGCGTTGCGACAAGACAAACGGTCCGTCAAGCAAAGCTCATGCAAGGCATAGATATATTGGATACTCATTCAATCCCGTCGATTTCATTCCAACCACCACAACTACGACGAGACACAGACTTGCGCTCTAGAAATCTACAATCAACGTAGAATTTGACGCATTGTTGTGCAACCTCTTTTCTTACCCGTCCATTTACCAAGTCCTACATATTCCATATTCTTACATACCTACAGAGCCTAGCGCCTCGGCTCTTTAAGGTAGCTATTGTTTGGCGCGTGCAGACTTCGATTTTCCCATCTACCATCAGTATGAGATGATACAGACGAATTGACTGCGACAAAACATGGGGACTCGAACAACTCCTCAGGCGTTTCTTTCGTCCTACGCGCCGCGACTGCGCGTCTACAATAACTCTCTTCTTACCCCTGTCATCCATTCTACTGCACCCACCGGCCCTGTATCGCGAACGACGAAACGTGGCACTACAGTAATCAATTATGCCGAAGATGGTTACGATTATGACGATGACGATGATGAGGACTCTCGAAGACGGCCTACGGGCTTGCGCAGCCTGAGACGGGAAGATAGCGCATCTCGAGTAGACCCAAGCGACAAGTTTGGGAAAGAGGCCAACGCTCCGGTCGAAGTTCAGGGCATCTGGAGGGATTGGATGCTGAAGACTAAGAATCGTTCAGATCTAAATAACCAGGCCCAGGCTGCGATGCCCGTTACTCTCATCCCTATCCGTATCGACGTCGATATCCCTGCCTTTATGCCCGCGGCGCCGTATCCTCTACCACGAGGCCTTACCCAACCACCTCCCCAAATGGATCCAGCCTTATACAGGACGGGCGAAATGACTGTCCCGTACAAACTACGGGACATTTTCTTATGGAACTTGCATGAAACAATGATCACCACCGATCAATTCGCATTAAATCTTGTTCAGGATCTCGATCTTCCCAATCAAGCTGCTATTGCTAGCGAGATCAGTAAACAAATCAGAACTCAACTAGAGGAATATGCCGGCGTTGCGCTGCATCCTCTTTTCCACTCAGAGGATAAAGCACCCATAAATGGTGCTCCATTGGCTCCTCAGCCGAGTTTCCGCGATACTCCTGCCACCCCTGCCACGCCTCTTCACAATTCGACGCGTGGCCCGGAGACTCCATTCCGGAATGGCCTCGATACCGGCTTTGATACTCCGACGAGAGGTCCTCGGTCACAGGTGCCCGAAATAACAGCTAGTGCTACACCAATTCCTGCCGATTCGGACGACTTAAATCCCGATGATACCTACCGATGTGTAGTCAATCTCAATGTTAACCTTTCTTCGCAATTATACACAGACAAATTCGAGTGGTCACTACTCCATCCTCCAGGTACCGCCGAAGCATTCGCCAGGGTCACGTGTGCAGATCTGGGCCTCTCCGGTGAATGGGTTCCTGCTTTAACGCATGCCATCTACGAAGCGGTGTTGCGCCTAAAGAAGGAGGCATGCGAAGCAGGTGGTCTTGTAGCAGGATGGGGCGCCATGGGTTCCGAGTTTCCCAACGATGCTGCTCACGGCGCAGATGCAGGTTGGCGGTACGATCCAGAACATCTTGCGGATGAGTGGGAGCCGAAGGTCGAAGTTCTATCAAAGGAGGAGATAGAGAAGCGAGAAGTCGACCGTGAACGACAGATTCGCCGTCTTCGCCGGGAAACCGCAAGGTTCAGTAGCAATGCCGGTATGATAGGTGGTGTGCCTGGTCTAGGTTTCGAAGTCGAAGAGGAGCGAATGGGACGGGGAGAAAGGTCCAAGAAAAAGCGCAGATTCCGAAGCTTGAGTCCTTTTGGCCGATCTGGTACACCGGGTGGTAGGAACACACCAGATGTCGGATACGGTGGAGGCGGAGGCGGAACGCTTAGCGATCAGGAGAGACTCAACTGGCGTTGTACACATTGCCGTATTTGGGGTACGAGCGTTTGGGCTGTCAGAGATGGACCTTGGGGTCCCAGGGTAAGTGAATACCGACAATTATTAACACGCACTCTTTGCTAACTATGCTTCTAGTCCCTCTGCGCCAACTGTGGTCGATATTACGAGCAGACTAAGAAACTGCCTCGTTGGACCAAGAATCTCCACATGGCGGATGTTCGCCCATTTTAGGATAATGGAGCCAATGATACGACCAACGGAGTGGTCAATGGATATCCTGTGAAGAGGAGGAAAAGAGATGAGAAAGCATGAAGACAAACGAAAGCCGAGTGGTGGCCGTACCCCCAGGCCTGTGTTTACGAGATAAGGCGTTTCCGGACGGGATTGCAATATATCATGGAGTTCTTCGTGTGACAGCCAGGAGTCGTTGGCTACGGCTTTTATACCACTAACATATCTGCGCGCGGAGACGTAGATGGTAATGTAAATGACTTCGTTGCCGCACGGGTAGCCTAAGGGGTGGTATAGCATTTTTTTTCTGCTAGCAGTGCAGTTACTGCTTTTGTATACTAAATTACAGGTGCAGAGGCAGAGAATCATCCATCAGAGGGCTCCGCCTGAGCTTGGGGGACAGCCAATGCTAAAGTCTAAAGCATGAGTTACAATTGTACTAACTTGCGAGTCTCATATTTTGTGTTTATGCTTCTGCAACTTCACATCCTAGCACCAAGCCTAACATGATTTTCTGGTTACCTCCTAAGGTAGGTTCTAATAGACCCACGGGACGACCGAGTAGGGTACCTCCCTCTTGAACTGCGTCCATTGATCCTTGTATCGGTTAGAGCAGTACTCGTCCAGCACCCCAACGGCTCGAGTGCTCAGGTCCCAGAGCTGGATACCTCCCATGAGGAGCCCACCAATCCAGCCAGTCGCCACCATCGTGTATCCGCCACGCCAGAGAGAATAGCCAAAGTAGTTGATATGACGCGCCCACCGCCACACGCCTACCTTGCACACCTTGCCCGCGTTCTCAGGCGCATCCTTGAACGCCTTGCGCTGCTGCTCCGACACCGTCTCCAGCGTGATTCCCACAACGTACATGAGCGTGCCGACAACGGTGCTCAGCGGAACATCGATGCGCTCGCTGCTGAGGAAGGGCAGCGAAATGGGAATGGAGAGCACGGGCACGGAACGTAGGGATGTGGTCGCGTAGGTTAGGAAGAGCAGCGAGTTCACGCTGTTGACCACCGTGTTGAAGAAACTGACGGTTGTCGCCGCGCTCGCTGGGAACGATTCCTTGGAGAGTCGGGTTAGCCA